>LUCM01006055.1:0-47385 GCA_008360955.1 Fasciolopsis buskii
ATGGTGGAATGTGTCGTTCAGGTGGTACCACAGCCATATGCTTCCGAAGTCGAGGAAAAAACAAAATGTCGGAGGGCACAAATGAATAGTTCGGAGACAAAAAGTTGAAGGCGAGCATTAATTGTGGTCCCCTTTTGTAAACGTTTCCATCAGTTTGCAGGTGCGTAGCAGGCGCACTGTTTTTACCACCATTGATCTGGTTCGGAATTAAAAGCATTTCTTTTGAATTACCGTAACTAGACTACCAAGTCATGTGATTTGGCTCAACCATTCACCCGTGATGTACCAGGTTGTGGTGCGCGTTTTCGGAATACGCGCGCTTAGTGATCTAAGCCGGGAATACTGAAACCAGCACGAAACTAATAAACGGTGATCATATGCGACTAAACTATAGAAAGACCTGCAGAGAGGTTCTCGTAGTGATTGCATCAAGCACATGTATATAAACCCAATTATAAGTGCCAAAAATTCTAGTCTGTTGCTTTTTTGTAGACTGTACTGCTGTTGAGAACAAACTAGTGAGCAGCAGCGCAGTTTTCAACCCGATGATAGATGGATTGATGAAGAGGTGGGTACAACACCACGCCTACGGTGTGCAGCGCATAAAAATAGTAAATCCTCCCGAAACCTATTTGCATTGGAATTCGTGGAACCACAGCCATGCAGACGAATTTTATGCTTTATTCTACATATGTTTTCGTTTACTTCTAAGTTTACTTATTTGCACTCAGAGCGCGACATTAGCATCCATTGTTTAAAACTCGCGTGAACCACGTGCATATTGCTATGCAGTGGCCTTAGTTGTCGTTTGCTGGGTGTTTGCGATCGCATATTTAGATTCGTTTTTGTCTGCCCATTGACTAAATTCATAATCCAATACGGTAGAATTTGCGAATCACTTATTTTGGATTTGGGATTGGACTTCGGTTAGGATTACTCAAATTCACGTCACACTATGAGGTAACTGTCACTGAGTAGTTGGATGCCCTCGCTAACTTCAGTCAGATCAATGGAATTGGGCTATGGAGTAGTTTGCTGAGGACCTAATCGTCAGAGAATCGTTTCGGTCCCGAACAAACTGTCTCACCACTCCTCAGGCCACGTAGATTAAATAAAAGAAATGCAACGGGATTTTGGAAGTTTTTAGCTGTTGGCGTTTAGGATAATCATTGCAATTACAACAGTCTTTCGGAGAAAACCGGTTAATGCCAGACATTATTTCCTCTGTCATTTGTTTTACTAATGTATTTTGATTTCGCGACATTTCTTTGAATGCATCTGTTTTGCCAGATAACTGTGAGTTTCCATTGCATCCGGTATATTAGAAGAACTTTGATTTTTCGGTTCGCTCACCAGAAGACACTAACGACCAAGCTGTCTTTCTCATTTATCGTTTAAAAAATCCTGTTTTAAAACAGAAAAGAGAGAGACGTCTGTTTGCTTGTGGATTCTATCTCGCTGACTCTATTCCAGTTCCAACCAACTCTCTTGAGGAAAGTCAAATCGAGAAAACAAAAAAGTTTTTTTAATCAAGATCGAATTGCTTGTATTGGTCTTCAACGGCCAGCTCCCAGTGGTCAGTTCTTCTGCTGGCTGATTTAGTCGAGTGTAATTTGTTGACTCTGCAATGCGACATTCTCGCTCAAATTATCGGTTGACGCGGCCGATACGATGCCACCGCAGAAGTATTGATCATTGACCAAGGTAATGGATTAATCTGATCGAAATTCAATACCGTTAAAGGTACTACTTTGAAGCCACATTTCATGCTTGCTGCCTGATCTAAGTCATCTTTATCTTATCGGCTGAGGTGTCTTCATCAATTGTCTGCTTTTTAATCTGATAGAAAGTGGTCCTTTCCCCTCGTCTTCCAAAAGCTTTCCACCAATCACCATAGTGATTCCCAAATTAATAAATCATTCATGAACAATTCTGTTGACATAAATGAGATTCCGACGCCAAAACGAATTGCGGTTTGTACAAAAATGTGGGAGTCATTGAACAGGGAAGTGCACAGAAAGCAAGCTTCAAAAGCTGCACTAATCATGAATTTTCTCACGGGCTTTCGGGAAACTCTTCTTTTATTCATACACACTGTGATCATTCCCTAAGACTGGGGTTGGCCAGGAGCATAGGAAATGATTGCAAGCAGTAGTGAATAGAGAAATGTGGGAAAATGAAGAAGGTTGCGGTTATCGGCAATTTTCCTAATATTTGCCGACTGACTAGGAGTATTCCTCCAGGAGAGTAGAGCTTAATCGAGGTGATCACTGAAATTGACAGTTGATTAATTCACTGTGGAACGTTGTAAATAACGCTCTAGGAGCTAATTCGGTTTATTCACAACTGATGAATCACCCAATTAGGACTGTGAGTGAAACAACGCAAGTAGATAACAGTCCAACACCAGAAATCTAGGTAACCAAGGTGATATGTCACTTTAGTTATTCATGGATAGTGGCGAAGATTTAGCTTCAGAGTTAGGCATATTTCTGAGAGCATGCAGTATGTGGACCTGAAATCACTACTGGGAATTAGGTCAGCCACAATAATGAACGAATGCGAATTATCATTAAGTAATAAACTAGTTTCAAAATTAACTGGACAAATGAACCCAACTAGAAGATCACCACGAAAGAGAAGCAAGTTCTAGATGTATTTACAACTCATGCATTTGTGTACGAAATTGGAGATGTTCTGACTGGTGGAATACCTTCTGCCGAATCACCCGTATGAAAAGTTTGAATTTCACTGCTGCTTGTTGTCACAGTTCTCATTGGTTGGTTGTCTACGCAGGCCAGCGCAAAGCTGTACGGGATTGCATCATGTCACGTGGACGTAAACTCATAATGAGATATTAGAACATCTTCCATGTATCCACGACCTCTAATCAGTTCGATATGGGGGAAGCAGTTGACTCGGTCAATGGTGCAGTTCCGTGGCTCTGACTCACACTGAAGGGCATGTCAGAGTTGTTCACCATATTTTCCAATTTGTATTTGAAAAGCCAAAGTCCGTTGTCAATACCACTTTTCAATCAGGTTCATCACAAGGTATGATGACGGCTGGAGTCGTCCCTATCTTTTCGACACAATCACTGGGTTGTTTACGAAAGCTGCATTTTCCCAATGCGCATATAGTAGCATTGATACTTCCTCAGACAGTAGCTTGTCTGATTTCGAATATATGGTCGATGTTGCGTTTCTCAATAAAGACAGGGGTAATTTGGCAATATTTCGTGGACATCTTAACGGCACTGCATGCATAAATTTTGCACTTTCAAAGCCCAAAATGCTGGTGGAGTACTAAGTTGGCTCGAAGCCCAACCTTGTTCTCGGCGGAGACCAGCTGGATGACAGGTAGGTTTAGTTGTTTAAAGCAGTATCTCATCTTGTGGTTGTACATCGGGCGAAAAGGCATCTCTTGGACAGAAGGTCCAGGTGTCATTTTTTTTAATTCCGAGCCTCCTCAGCGTCAATGTGACATCGACCTATCGACCAAAGGTCGTGTATACACAGCATGTGTGAGATTGGTTCAACCATACGGCTCCAAAACACGGTCACTGGGGTTAGATGATGTGAGAATACTTTCGGTGTTTGAACCCCTGTTTTCATTATTAGCAGAATATGGTGGCAGAATTTTCTCAGTATTTGAGATATTTGGTGTAATGTGTTATATTAAGGACCAGCCCTTAGGCGAATCACTGGATCAAAATACTCCCACAGAGTGTGTGACAATGTAATAGCTTGCTACCGACTGCTGAGAGTAGATAAAAGACCACCCGTGGAATATTTCCGACTGTGTTCATACCCAAGTACCAAGGAGTAAACGGCCCGATTGCCAAGCATAGAATCCGATGCATAATTCCGTCATTTAAAGAGTCGAATTAATACTTGCTTGGCAAGCCCACATGGACGGAGATGGCACACTGCTTTGTCTCAGCTTACTACTCTATGTCATTGGCAAACGGTAATACCGCAGTGAATATCTGACCAGGAAGTTCTATATCAGGATCGTGCTTCGGCATTTTTGGGACTGCATGCAGTTAGTTAACTGGAATGTTGACTTAATTTCGGATAGCAGTGAAACTTATGTCCAGTGCGGTGTATTGTAGGATAGAATTCTGCAGGTTAAAATCTTGCATTTAAATCAAAAATGGAGACAGACTGTAACCGTCAACATGGACTCAGGGCGAACCATTGATCTAGCGGTCATGATTAGGACAAGATCTATGACGAATTCTCAATTCCGTGGTAAAAGTACTGTGAGGCTGCGGTGGTCTTCTTAAAGATATTTTGTCTTTTGCTTCCTTTATTAATGAGCTAACAGTGTGCGTCATTTTCATGAAGGGGGCTTTGGCTAGCAGAAGGCTGCCGAGTGAGGAAGTTGACCGGCGGTGGGAGGATCCGAACCAGCAACCTTCACATCTAAATATCATTTGCTTGGCCACTGCCGTCAAGTGGATTAAGAGTTCTTCATCCCCAAAAGAGTAAGAGGTTCGAATCCTAATCCACCGGTCATTTTGGTGGTAGACGGCGATTCGCTATCACCTGATTAGTTCCCATACGTAACATATTGGGACCTCATGTGATATTACTCTACTCCAAGCTCCTGGGTCCTGGTTCCCTGTTCAGCTTTCTCTGTTTTGTAGGCCCCGATGGTTATGTAGCACGTCACTTTCATGATATCCGCGCTTCAGCAATGTCATAAAAGGTATTATTACAGCAGCGAATATTGTAAAATTTGTTCTTATCATCAGATGCTGACTACGGGTTTCGGAAAGGTAAAGGAAATGGCTTACTAGCAAGCAGGAATGAAATTCCGTCAAGCGCAAAACACGCGCGTGCTGACACTGTTTTTGTGTTTATCATCTGCACAGTCTCGAGAATGGAGTCACCCAAGTCGCTCACGGTTGCCAGCATGTGCAAACTGACAACGATCCACATGGCTCCGGTAAAATTCTGGGGGTAAGAGATTTGACGGGGGCCGGCGATCTCAGTTTCTACTCGCCCATTTCAGCGAGCTCAACTGAACAGTGTTCATCGAAGTCATAATGTCATGAATGGAGTCGGCTCAATAAAAATGGGATGCATGCAAATTGTATAAGATTTATTGATTGTTTCGATTCCCAGGTGATTTTGTAAAAACGCTTGTATTGGAGTGTGCGGAGTCATCTGTTCCATATTTCCTGTGGACGTCCAACAAGTCGTTTAATCTACAACAGACTTTTGTTATGAACATAAAGTTGGATGGCAAATTTAATTTCATCTTATTAACCAAATCTGGTTGGAATTTATCAACTACGCTTGACGAGATCCAACTGATGACTAGCGAATCATATAGCTCCAAACCCAGATCATAAGTCCAGTGGGTGACTGCGAAGTGAGCCGAGGAATTATACGCTATCATCAAGCCTGAAGCAGATGGTCATCGGTTCGATTCCAGTTCCATCCAGGACACATGTGGAGTGGGTGCTTGTTGCCAGATCATCAGCATAACTACTTTCAGTGCACAACCTGAAACCGAGTTGAAGTATTCTAGTGTTTCCATTATCCATAATGTGCCACTCCGTCCAGGTGTGAACAGTTTAGCTGGGACGGCCCTGTTGTAACGTGCGCTTTTTCCACTTCTTTCGCGTTCTGCTATTTTCGTCCAACATATCGGGACTTTTTGTAAATGATTTATTAGATACAACTGTTACGATTTTACAACTTGTCTGCGTCTTTGGCCTCTGTGAGGTGACGTTTTCAAGTATTATCCGTCCGTAGGAATACGTGAACATTGAAGTCATCGGGCCCCTCCCTTACTGCCACAGAACTGTCTGATACTTGTGGAATTCCGACTGAGGCTATTTTCTTTTTTCTTATTATTTTCTTGCCGGTCCGCGTCTGTTTATTTGTCTCTTCATAAGGCTTGGTGGACATTATTCACTGTGTAAGACGTTGTTTAAACGTCTCCGTTTTTCACAGGCCATGTCATCATCAGGAAGACTTTTAATACTGTTAGTCAGTCAGGATAAAGACTGTCTCTTATACACATNATGTCATAAAAGGTATTATTACAGCAGCGAATATTGTAAAATTTGTTCTTATCATCAGATGCTGACTACGGGTTTCGGAAAGGTAAAGGAAATGGCTTACTAGCAAGCAGGAATGAAATTCCGTCAAGCGCAAAACACGCGCGTGCTGACACTGTTTTTGTGTTTATCATCTGCACAGTCTCGAGAATGGAGTCACCCAAGTCGCTCACGGTTGCCAGCATGTGCAAACTGACAACGATCCACATGGCTCCGGTAAAATTCTGGGGGTAAGAGATTTGACGGGGGCCGGCGATCTCAGTTTCTACTCGCCCATTTCAGCGAGCTCAACTGAACAGTGTTCATCGAAGTCATAATGTCATGAATGGAGTCGGCTCAATAAAAATGGGATGCATGCAAATTGTATAAGATTTATTGATTGTTTCGATTCCCAGGTGATTTTGTAAAAACGCTTGTATTGGAGTGTGCGGAGTCATCTGTTCCATATTTCCTGTGGACGTCCAACAAGTCGTTTAATCTACAACAGACTTTTGTTATGAACATAAAGTTGGATGGCAAATTTAATTTCATCTTATTAACCAAATCTGGTTGGAATTTATCAACTACGCTTGACGAGATCCAACTGATGACTAGCGAATCATATAGCTCCAAACCCAGATCATAAGTCCAGTGGGTGACTGCGAAGTGAGCCGAGGAATTATACGCTATCATCAAGCCTGAAGCAGATGGTCATCGGTTCGATTCCAGTTCCATCCAGGACACATGTGGAGTGGGTGCTTGTTGCCAGATCATCAGCATAACTACTTTCAGTGCACAACCTGAAACCGAGTTGAAGTATTCTAGTGTTTCCATTATCCATAATGTGCCACTCCGTCCAGGTGTGAACAGTTTAGCTGGGACGGCCCTGTTGTAACGTGCGCTTTTTCCACTTCTTTCGCGTTCTGCTATTTTCGTCCAACATATCGGGACTTTTTGTAAATGATTTATTAGATACAACTGTTACGATTTTACAACTTGTCTGCGTCTTTGGCCTCTGTGAGGTGACGTTTTCAAGTATTATCCGTCCGTAGGAATACGTGAACATTGAAGTCATCGGGCCCCTCCCTTACTGCCACAGAACTGTCTGATACTTGTGGAATTCCGACTGAGGCTATTTTCTTTTTTCTTATTATTTTCTTGCCGGTCCGCGTCTGTTTATTTGTCTCTTCATAAGGCTTGGTGGACATTATTCACTGTGTAAGACGTTGTTTAAACGTCTCCGTTTTTCACAGGCCATGTCATCATCAGGAAGACTTTTAATACTGTTAGTCAGTCAGGATAAAGAAAACCGCTTTGCTTACTGTGGATGCGCTGAACTGAAGTGAAAATATCTTTTATCTTTTACTTCCATTATTAGTGAAATAACGATGTACATGATTTCTCAGGAAGAGGGCCGCGGCCAACAGAGGGCTGCTAAGTGGGGAAGTTGACCGGCTTTGGGAGGATTCGAACCGTCGACCTTCAAGTGCAAACGTCAGGACCTTGTCTACTTGGCCGGTGTGTTAGATTTCTCCATTCCCAGACTATAATTTAAGAAACTAATGATCCCATTGCAGTTTTCTGCCTTCCTGTTCTAATTTGAGAGCCACTAAACTATCACCGACATACCGTATGTACAATCGTGGTGTGTGTGTGTGTGTGTGTGTTTGTGTGTGCGTGTGTGGAGTAATTAAAGACTACTGATATCTTAGATCTGATAAAATGCAGGAAAAGATTTGGTAAGGCGGAGGAAATGGTTGATCTCATGGTGGCACCATCCGTTTGCGTGTAGAAATTGAGTTTGATTGTAAACTATGTCGTGCGGGACAAAGTTCAAAATAACCGATAATTTGTGATAGGCCTAGTGAAGATTTTATTCTAAAAAGCCTCAAATATTAGTATAGAGTGTAAATAATCGAAATTGTTTTTGGTAGGTACTCGTTTTCTAGTTAAGAGTCTTTCAAAATATGGGCAAACTCAAAAAGATCCTTGAGATAACTTACCACTATCTTCTGTCACTGTTCTAACAATACAATGGCTTACTTTACAAACTTGTGAATTACACTAAGTGTGTAGTCCACAGTCGGGCGGAAGGGCACTTCCGGTAGGTAGGCCCTTAGTGAACTGTAAAATCATCCGGGCTTATTCGTTTTTGGTATCAATGTGAACCCTAGATTTCTGGAGTTTTTCTCCCAAGCACGATAGGTACTTGTTTGCTCGCGACTTTGCTCCATTAAAAGTGGCACAGATTTTCTTTTTCTCTAGTCTTTCATAAAATTTATACAGTAGAGATTCTTCGTCTAATGCATTTGAAATAAATGCAGTATTCTTTTCTCAACCCTTTGTGATATTATTTGAATGCCAATTCTCTTCAGCTGTCAATTGGTGCAGTTGGTTGATCCTCAGTCTAAAATGGTTTTCTTCGCCAAGTCTTGTCCCAGTAAATGCACAACTTCTTTGATCATTTGTAAAGATTGAAATACGCACTCTCGCAGTAATCGCAATTATATGGATGTCACTGTTCTGTTCCATTAGTTTCTAACACGAGCTTCGGGATTTGTCACCGTTGGTGGTCTAGTATTGTATTTTCATTCTCTCACGGTCATGTTTTGCTAAATTAATTTGGCAAGCTTGCGTTGTTTTCGTAATCGAGTTGTTTTAAAAGTATGCGATCATCTTTGATTGACGACCATGCGAACTTCCTCATCAATTTGAAGAGGAACCAAACGATGTGTACAGCAATCCTTATTGCGTTTTCTGTGATACCGAACGCCAAGTCTTGATCGCTTTGGTTGTCGCTCTTAGTCCTGCTCTCTCGAATAGTAGGTGGTATGGTGCTCTTGTTGTGTGCAGTTTCTGAAGAAAGTGGTACCAATTATCGTAATTGTTCGAAGTGTTTAGGGAATTATGTTATGTACAGTGCTCTTTGAGCTCTTGCTCTTCGATGCTCACGGTGCTAAGGCAACCAACCACTCTGTTCCGAAGATAAGTGATGGACTAATCCTCATGTGCACTGGTGCTCAAAATTGTTGTAATTTATTTTGTTATTTAGTATTTTTATGTGTGAGAAAATGGCGTTCACAGGCAAAGTGTAAAGCGCGTCCGTTCAGACTGCCAAATACAGCACATAGTGTGATATTGGAGATATTATTAGTTGAAAACCGTTTTGCCAATTTTCATTCGGGTGAAGCAGAGCACACAATTATCAAGCATTTTTCCTCTCCGACACTGTGGTGACGTTTTGAGACGTCTTGTTTACGGGAGACGGTTGCCCGAACAAATACAGCGATCAGATGGAAAACGTATCTTTGTTTTTTAAAAGCCCACATTCATTCATTTTAAAATGAAGGATCCATTCAAGTACCACGCTGACCAAATTCAGTTGATAAGCAATTAATTCGTTTGGTTACTATAGGGATTTCATGAACACATGCGATATTATGTCTAGTAAAGCATTTTGTTCCTGGAGTCACAACATCCGAGATCAAAGTCATAGCTAAATATGATTTTATTCACCCTGCACTGTGTATTGATCAAGTTAAGCTTCACTTACCCTTTCTATCTTAGCTACTGCAAAATTTGTTTATAGTTGAAACAAGGTGTTGTACAGCGAGTGAACGAGTTTCTGTTTAATCACGGGTTTTGGTAAATCCAGTTGGATTTATGCAACGATTGATATCAAGTCCGAACTTCGTCTGTTCTTGGGCATTTCATCCTCTGTGGATGTTCGTATCGACGGTCTAGAGGGTAACTATCCGGTAGCAATTTCGTGATTTTACTAAGTGAGTGAGCAATATTCATAACTGTTGGAAGTAATTAAATTTGCAATATTCGTTTATACGAAGTTCGATGACTAGCACAAGCACGATACCATACCCCCACGTGAAAGTCCGTTGGCTTCGCTGTAATCCTGCAACTACAAACATGCCAATCAAAATGTATGGCTGTGCACGAATCCAGCAGGATTACCACATTCACGATAGCACATGCGCCCATGTCCTCTGCATGAATATCCTCTATTTACTTTCTGGCATACTAAGGTGGATTATTTATTTAGGCCGTTTGGTGCCCAAGGTATTCAATACATATACTGCGTTTACTCTGGTGTACCGCATGCTACTATGTTACGATTCGTTAGTACGGTATATTGTGTTTCATACTGTTAACCGTCACTTTCCGGATTTTTGTTTGTGGTCGGCTTTAGTGGTTTTGGTGAGTTTGGTGTCTTATATATCCACTTTTTTTGTGTTAGATACTGGTGTGCTGTTGTATTGTAATCCGGTGTTTTTTTCTGGGGGTGGGGGGTTTCCGGTTATATTGCTCGCTTAATTTTGTTGTTTTTATTTTTTTGGTATCTCTGTTTTGTTATTAAAACCAAAATATTTAGCATCATATAATATTTTGCTGGCATTGGGTTGAAGCTGTTTGAATCTACGGAGTGTCTGTGTCTTGACAAATGCGTTTAGGCTTAAGGTCTTTTCGTGGCTGGTCTTAGTGTGCCATATGAGAGTACGTTTGAATCCTTTCAGTTGGTGTGAGGTTGAATGTACGCATGGTCTGCACTTGTCTTATTGCGGCAGGTTAGAGTATCGGTGCTTCTGTGTGATTCACCGCCGATGTCTGCTTCGATTTGCTCTAGGAGTAGTACTCATTTATTTGGATTTTGAGTTCTGAAGCTGGTTATCTGTGCTGTATATTCATGAGATATATGGTTTAGGTGGTTAGATGTGCCATAGGTGACAAATGAGATAGGAGCATTGACACTGACAGGCTCTAGTATGTCACGGGTTTATTCGTAGTGAGTCTCGTGTCATATAGCAAGATTATATGAAGGTGGGCTTGTGATAATATACGCTGGAGCATTTCGAACTGCCAGTAGAAAGGTAGTGTGTGTGTGTGTGGGGTTTTACATGTTATTACAAAAATCCACCATCGAAGCTGCCTTATTTACATCGTATCATTCACAATGAAAATCAATACATGACACACGATTTCTCGACACACCTGACGTCGTTCGGTCCTGATATTCATCAAACCTGTACCCTTTCTGTTGCTCCGCATTCATCGTCTCTGTTCTTATCGAGCCTCAAAACAATACTTGCCATTCTTTCAAACTCGATCTAAATCCCATAACCGTGACCAAAAACACTCTACCACAGACTCCGTTAGTTACTTGTAACGATACATAAGGGATGCTTTTAGAAGACCACCCGGACTGCGACCCCGATCGTGTGTTCTTCTATTCGGAATTTTGAGCCCGCGCTGCACGAAATTCCCCAGTCCGATAGAAATAGGGAACAAACCGACGATCAACATACCAGATGCAAGCATTGTTATACTTATAATCCGTTGACTCGTAAGTACCAATACGACAAGTTCACTGTCACAACGAAAACCACACCTTGACTGTGCGCGTGACGGTTTGCGTGCCTATATGATCCCAACACAAGCGGTACCAGAATGCATATCTCCAGTCGAAAGATTCCACTCATGCCTAGAACAGATCAATGGATAGAGCCTGTACGAAGAAGCGCCTGGTCCTCCAAGTCGAGTAGGTTGAATCTGAAAGTAACAGGCTCAATCCGAAAACAAAACGAGTGGAAGAATAATTGATCCAAGTAGACATGGGCTTCCACTCAGCCACGCCCCGCTGGCTTGAGGGTCAGGTTCTTTTCAGAACCAAAGTCTTTGTGTTTGGTGTGGTCACATAGATTCGTGTTGTTTAATCTGTGGTACTGGAGTGTACCGCGGTTTTTCATTCAGATCCCCATTTGATCTTTACACGCCTACAGAGTAACTCCATTAAGGACCATCTTCGAGCATCTGTATACGCAGATGAAGTTTGCTGATCGATTTACGCTGTCCATTAAGTTTGTGTTGGATGTTTGGTAGTGTTCACCAGTGTTTATTGAGGGTGTGTGTCTCGTTATTATTCAACCCTGCTTTCTTCTGTTTCACAAGATCTCTCTTGACCCTTCTGCTTATTATTAGGTAACGCGTGCCGGTACTTCGAGCATGTGTTGTCAGTATGGTGTGTGATTTAAGGTAAGTTCTGCTTAGCTCACTTTTTTTTCAAGCCTCATTCAGGCCTGAATACTTACTAGGTTCCTTCAATCTTGCAGCACTTCAATAGTCAGGTTTTTTGGCTTTTTTACTTATAGAATTTGTTCTAGTAGTAGTGAAAGATGGAATTGGAGTGTGTGTGTTATATTTCAACGATGTACAACCTGTGTGTTCTAGCTATTTCTGTTACACTATTATATGTGTATTCTAAATACTGTGAGGTAAATGCGGGGGTGATTTAACGATGAGAAAGCAGAGAAGACAGCCCATTTGAGAGGATTTCCAATCAACTCAGTCGTGGTGCTTATCGTAGACTAGACAGGAATCATCGGTTAGGTGCCATATTGTGGAGGGGGGTTATTGGTGGTGGGTTTGATCGCGTGTGTGTGATTTTTTTCTGGCGATTACTTTTGCCCACAGATCTATCGAGGCTTTGGTAACCATGATGGAAGACGACTTTACAGATGACTTGATCGGTGTTTTTTGAGAAGTTTTTTGTTTTGTGTGATGTGTGAAACTTAGTGCATCGGAAGCTTTCTGGTTGTTGTTTTAGGGTTTTTGTCTCGGATGCCGGATTAGATCTATTATATTGTGAGACAGGACTTCTCTTGATTCTTGCAGTATGGTGTGCTGACGCACATCTGATGCTCCGGGCTCTAATATTGTGGATGATTCATTTGAATGTCGATATTCTGGTTTAGTGGGGGTTTTTTTTTTTTTTTTTTTTTTTTTTTTTTTTTTTTTTTATTTTTTTTTTTTTTTTTTTTTTTTTATTTTTTTGTGTTTTTTTTTTTTTTTTTTTTTGCGCTTGATTTCTGAATTCTATAAACTGGTATATAATTGATGTAATTTTTTTTTTTTTTTTTTTTTTTTTTTATTTTTTTTTTTTTATTTTTTTTATTTTTTTTTTTTTTTTTATTTTATTTTTTTTTTTATATAATTTGGTATTACAATGATTTATTTTTTTTTCATTATTGGGTTTTGGCTTGGTGTTTTTATATAGTTTCATTAAATATGTATTTAGGTTGTTATTTATGAATTTCGGTGGTAGTTTATTGTTATATTGCATCTGAATTTGATAAGCCTTGTGTCATTGGAGCTCGCAGTTCTCAGTCTTTATTTTCGAGACAGTGAATTAACGTGTGGAAATCATGGTCGTCTTGGAGAAATTTCGACCACCGATTCTCATTTATTTATGTCTAATTAGATGGACGTAGACCGGATTTTTTGTAGTAATTGTGGAGGTCAGGAAATTTCTATTACTAGGTGCCTGCTCTCAGATATTTTGTTTATCGTATGAACATTAGTAGATTTCCGTTGGTTGGTCTGTTGCGTATGGTGATACTGCCCGTCTTACCCCCCCCATTTTAATTTTTTGTCATTGCCCTGTTTTGTGTTCCTCACAGGGAATGGAAGAGGCCTTGTGGAGGTCAACAGATGACATGGCAACGTGGGATGAGGAAAAGTATACTGAATGTGGGTAAGGTAGGTTTCTCATGTCTTCGGGGTTGGAGACAGTGAAGGATGTGGCAGTGAACCGCAAACTGTGGCGATCGTGTTGTCATTTCCCGTTGAATCAGAATGATTGAAGAGGTGCGTTTTTACAGTTAGGCTGTGTTCCGTATGTTGGTTGCGGTAGTATTCTTATCTTTGCCCATCTGTGTAGGCCCACTCCCTGTTCGCCTTGGATATTCACTCTCCCTATAGAAACGTGTGACTAGTGAAAAGGCAACACTCAGTGAGGCTTGTCTTGCTGTTTAACGCTGAACGATGATGATGGTGATGATTATGATGATGATGACAGGTGCAGGCAAACCGCGGTAGAACAATACCGAACGGTCGATACGACTCGAAAGCGAGGACTCTCGAAAAATGCGAGCGGCAATCGACAGATCTCGTGTGCGATAAAGCAAACATAACAAAACAAATGTGACAAAATTGATACCGGGCGTCAAAGCAGATCTTGGAGAAAATAATGTTCGAAAGTAATCGATTTTCCATGAAAGATAAATGCCGATACGGATTGGAGAAGAACATTTGTCAAGAAGGAGAAGGGTTAGTTTTGCAGCCGTTGTTACTCGCCAGGTGCACGTACCCTTTACTCTACAGTAAGACCATCCCTATAGTTGTATTGTATTGTATTGCATTTCATTGTATTGTATTCTATTGCGTGGACGTTTTCTTACATGGGTTTCTGCATTTCAGTCAAAAAGGAAGTGTTCGTCACCTCATCAAAATACACAGTTGGAAAAAAAACGTGAGGAGGAATGAACATTTGAAATTCACCAGAGATTGTGTAGAAAATCAGTCATGATCTGTTCTCGATTGGTGAAAATTCGAGCTAGGTAGGGGACAGTTGAGTTCCTATGGGTATTAATGCGAGGGCGTGTGGAGCCGAAGGTAGAATGTGTCCTGGTATGAGAATGACATTTAGAAAGTTTATTGTGTAAGGCATGGGACGGATCCGAAAATATGTTAAGTGCAGATTTCTCATGCACTGATAGATGTATGTTATACAGTTTGGTGTAGAGTTCTTTCAGTGGTGTGTAAGATGCACCACTAGTAATTGACAAGCCACAGCGAAGGGTTCTGAAATCTTTCTTTTATAAACCAGCAAATTTGACAGCGAAACAATAAGGGAGAGCGGGAAAACACACCAGTAAACGAATAGGGAGAGAGTGTATTGATCAATCTGGAAGTGCCGCAGTCTTTTTATGCAGAATGATAGTCTCCTCAGGTATTTCACACACTTTTTGCAAAATTTTGTTTAGTAAATAGTAATTTCTAAGTACTTGAGAAAATTGACCCTAGTGAGTGAGTGTTTCTGTTATTGAAATAAGGATCAGCCGGGTAAGCCGACCGAGAAAAAAGTGAAGAAACATTTGATGCATTTCGACGAATTAAGATTTAAGCCAGAGGGAAGAGAAAAATCATGAATGAGAGACAAGTTGTTGGGAAAGTTCAGGAAATATTTAGGTCCAGATACAGACTGATACAGAGCAACGTCATGCGTATATTTGAATAGTCGACCAAGGGAACTAGCATGTAGGTCGCTGATCTATCTTGAAAAGTATTAAGTTGTTGGGGCAGCTCCGATAGCTATTTTCATAACAAAATCCTTTTGGGATCATTTGGAGTGTTCATGAGTGACGTGTGCATCTGTGAACCGACCACTGTTTTGTGGATGTTTTTCACCTGTTAATGGGTGAATACCTGCATGTAGGGGCACATCGTGCTACGTTTTTCGTCATCATTCGTAGAAGTTTTCCTTTCGTTCATGCACGACTCTACCTATAGTTATTTTCGAAAGCAGTGCTAAGTTTCTTCTTCCTGGGCTCTGTTTATGTCCAACCGATGTGAGGCATTTACAAATTACGGTCATCGTTCATAGATGGACTGACCATCCATGCACACCCTTTGTGATCCATGTTAGTTCCTAGCGCTCCGATTCACAATCCTTTAGCATGTTGCGGGTTTTGTTTAAAGATTCTAAGTAGTAACTCGGGGATTGTTGGAAAAGGTTAAAATTGGTCACTCATGGATATGGGATTTTAACTAGCACGGACAGAATTTCGGATTTTGCCTAAAGCTTGATGGGATCCAATACTTCACTGTCCAACGAGTTGTCTAGCTCCGCTGATGTTATCTTCCCATTAGAGTCCCTGTACAACGTAACAGTTTCCCTTCAAACCCTTTTAAATCCAACGGCTTACGTAGAAGAGTATAACAATAGTGCAACGAAGTTGCCAGTCATGCTAGAGGAAGTGCCTACGAGCTCCTAGACACTTTTTATTACATCCACCTGCACTTGTTCGCTGTTGTAGCGGAACATGGATTTGTCCCTCCGGATCGCTTGGTTGACCGAATGTTGACCTCCCAGCGCGGTCGCCACTTGCGCGTCGTTCACGCACACCCCGCTCACGCGCTCCTGTCAAAATATATTCAACCTGCTACTGCTTTCGACTGTCTTTCCCTTGTACCGGTCAAGTGTCAGGGTTGTCAGTATTGCAATCGTACACAACGAAATAAGAGTGACGCACAAATGGTCACAACGGTTAAGGTCAAACAAACTTATTACGAGATCCGCGTTAAGACGAATGATCTTACACTATCACTATTCATTTCAATTAACCAGTCATACCTACTATCCAAGAAAATAATGTTCCACCCAGATTCTCTTCATCTCTTGACTGTGTATAATTTTTCTGTTTGTCTTTTTCCACTCCGGTTAACCTACAATCCAACGTTCTTCACGTTCTCATCCTTACATTTTTCTTCATGCCGTGACCCCATGCGTCATGTTCCCCTTTTTTGTGTTTTGTCCCTTCCACTCGTGATCCTATAACTAACTTTGATATGTGCTTTCTATCCACCGGAGAACTATTGTATTTATCCTTGCGAATGAATTACGTTTTGCCCCGTTACCGCGGCAACCTCGTTCTTGTCAATGTTAGATGCTCTGTCGTCCTTCACAGACCTGGTCGTGGTTCCCTGGCCGTGTAAATGTTCACTTCTCGACTGATCATTTTTCCTGTTGTAATGCCTGATTTTTGATCTTATCGCGTGATTTGGTCCCTTACCCGGAGAGCGTACGTTGGTGTTCTAGTAGGGTAACTTACCTCTCCCTGATATCTTGCAATTCCGACTGTCTCCAAACATTTGGCGTATGTTGTATACATGTTGAATTGATCTTTCTGTTCGAGTACATTTAGATTACTCACTCGTTCTCATTGACTTGGGAATCAGGTATGCGATCCTCGAGCTGATTATAAACTGGATGGCGATCTAATTCCTTTTAGAACTGGAGGAATCTCTATGACTAAGATCATTCAACAGAAGGGATGAATATGTGTGGCGTTGACAATCAAGAATTGTCAAATGTAGAGGCACAAATTGAATCAGAGCCGTATGGACTTCGTTTGAACTTTCCCTCATTTTCTTCTGTAGGCTAGTCTATTTTAACAGCTGACAGGGTGACCACTTTCACACACGCACGAACACTCACATCCATTCCTATACTAAGAGTGAACCACCGTACTTGTAAGCTGCCACTCTGCAATGCTATCTTTAATTGCCTATGATATTTGGTGAGTAGAAATAAACGAATACTGGCTCTGCTACCATGTTCTGTTGCCATCAGTTAAATATTCCGCGAAATGATTGCAGGTATATGGTGAAAGCTGTTTCTTTTTATTTGCATGCTGTGGGAATTTTGTTTTTCTTGTTCATTGGGTGGTATCATATTCATGTGAGGCCAAGTGTAGCCAACTTGATTCACTGCATCACAGTTTTGGGGGCTGCAGGTATCTACGGTCAGTCAGAGGCCAAGTAGTGCAGATGTTAAACACTTCAAATACATGGAACTGCCCACTGATGTCAATCAACCACACTAGTGCGCAACAAACCCAGCAATCAAGGAATGGCTTTTAAACTTCGGAGGTATTTTACAAACAAATTCGAACTGTGCTCCTAGTGTTCTTGTTTGTGTTCAGTGAAACATACCGACACGTCTTACCAGTGCAATCAATACGAGCACCACGAATACTCCACGTGTTAGGAACGAATTCCTGTGTGCGGCTATGCGCGATGGAATGGAACAGTATGTGGAACGGGCGGCCGAGTGAGAGATGCATACAGAAAGTTGGGTCAAGTCAGGTCAGATCTATTCTTTATCCAGCCAAGGGTGAATGTTTCGCAACTGCATGGTCGCTAAATATATTTACAGATGTCTTATGTATGTGAAAATTAAAAATTCGATATTACCTCGGACACAGCATCAGTTCTGAATGAATGCTTTCATGGTTTGGTAAGGGATCGGAATAGGTAAGGATTGGTCGAGTATTTATGCAGTTTTGTACGCACAAATAAATGTCCATGACAAGAATCACTCAGTGATGCAGTAATAAATGCAATGAGGTCGGAACAAAATAAATTTGATTAGCTCAAAATAATCCAGCAGGAAAATTCACACTTACTTTGTGGAGCCAAGATATTATGCACTAAGTCAGTTGATTTCCGGAGGTAAAATGCGCACAACCAGCATACAGTTGTTGAAAAAATCCCGGATAGATTACGGAACAGGCGACCACCCTATGTGGTCGCGGGAGCAGAATAACGACGAACGAGGTTCACTGGGGTTTACAGTGGCTTGAGTCACTAAATGTAAGAGGTGAATCGTCTAATTCTCACAGATACTGCGACCACGTGTCCAACTGAAGGTTGGCCCTATTTGGTGATAATTTATTGTCAGTGCATTTAGCGCTTAAGAGCAAGGGGAAGAAGGAAGCAAGATGTGGAAAGATGTAATTCTTTAAAGGAGATAAAACAAAATATTAAAATATTTCTGTAGTCTATATGTGCATGACTAGTTCACACATTTGGGGGAATATTGAAAATCCATGTTGGTGAGCTCGAATCAAACCTCCTCCATCTCGGTGAATCTCTGAATTTCTGATTTTCTGTCCCTTTTTCTGTTGCATGATATACTTTCGCAACTATCAATGTCCGTGGGACCTAAGATACCGTACGACATAGATTCAGTTATATCGTCTCCTAAATTTAAAACCGTGTCGTTCATTCCTCGTGACCTTGAGGTTTAGTGAGCAGTGGTTTAAGGTAATTAGGTTCGTTAAGTATTTAACTCATCATCTACGGCTCCTCACCGATCTTGCCGCATGGGTAAGAGACCTCGTCCTAAGCCCACCTAAGCAACAGCGGTACAGTCGGCTTAAATAGGCCTTGTTACACCACTACCTTCCTTCACGAAAGGAACTTTTGTGACAGCTTTTGGAGCGACACTGTTCAGGACACGAAGCTTAGTCGCCATCTGGCACACTTCCACTCCTTTGCTAGCTGCACTGGCAAGAACTCCGAGATCGTCCGGGCGTTGTGGCTGGAGTCACGCCCAGTCCACCTTCAAACCACTGTGACGACCCCGCCCGAGGACTCCTCCTAAGCCAGGGGAGCCCTCGTGGCTGATAAGATAATCCATGTATCGGTAATGGAAATTATCTCTTCCGTGCCACGACATTCCGCAGTCACTTGGATGTCCATAAAGGCGAATTGTCGGAGATGCAATGCACTCCTCGTTTCGTCCACAAGCGTCTGTCATTCAAGAACCGAATCGTGTTCCAACACCCGACCACGGTTCACGAATATTTCGACCCGGATGAGATTCTATACCAGCCCACATCCATCTGTCATCAACCATACCTGTTCCTAATAAACCTCAGGCAAAACTCGTCAGCTCTTGCTGGTATCAGGCCTGAAGCACAGAAATGTTGTAAGCTTGTTTCTGCTCTACGAACGACGTTCTCCTTTTTACTGCTGCTCCTTGAAGTAATGTCAAACGTCAATGCTACCGGCCGTTGATCCGTCACGAGCCAAAAGTGGCTGCCACTTCGAAAATAGCACCATTTTCTGGTGTACGGTGTCATTTCTCCACCAGAGTCAGTGTGGGGGAGGGCAGTTTAATCGAGATTGAGCCTCAGTCGGGTACAGTTGTCGCATTGGTTATCGGTGGTTGTGCGATGATGGGCTGCACTTGACCAATGGATGCAGGGAGTGAGTACAGATGGCAAAATAAGATCACGACAACGTGCCACCTGACACAGAGGCGTGACTGGAAGGGAAGAGTGAAAATGTACAAACCCAGAAGTTCGTACGGTGAGTTGTGCTAACCATTCAGGATTCGACAACAAAGCACCTTGAACTCTTTCCGGATGCAGTTTTATAAAACCAGTACAGTTGTCAAACCTTAAAATCTTTTATTATTCTCATGGATAATGTGCTTTTATTTTCATTAAGAGTCCAATTGTATATCTTCAGAACTTTTAGAAATCGCTGCAAATTCTTATGCGTCTCAGAAAAGGGGCCGCAGATCACGACACTTTTCCTGCAAGCAGAGATGATGGATAGTTTTTCCTTAAATTTACAGTTCATTATTCTTTAGAGGGATGCGACGTCGAAAGGAATGCGGCAAAATTAGTGCAAATTGCCACAAGCCTTGAAGGCAGCATATGTTCTTCGGTTTTGATGGAAATTCGATGATATATGCTGTTTAGATCGAGCTTACTGAATATTACGAACAGGGAAAATTTTTCGCATCAGTGGGTCCACTAATAGAAAAGTTTAAGGGTCTAGAGAGTTCCGTCGATTTACAGTTTGACTACTGTGGACACTGCTAGGACTTAACCCCCCGTGGAGACTTTGAAGGCTGAGTAACCTCTGGATTGCTGCTCCATTGTCGAATTAGTCTTATGCTGAATTCCTTCTGAACTTTCTGGCTATGGGCTGACAGTTAGCCTCAAGCTATTCACACAAAGGCTGAGGTACTGCGTGCGGCAGCAAACACGGATAGAGCGTGTGGGTTTGTCAGATTTGAAAATTGGCGATCCACGTTTGTCCAAAATAATTGTCCACATTGAATGTTATCTGATAGCATAGCCAAAACAGACAAGTTAACGTGTTTATCAGTGGTTCCTTTGGGCAAAACAACAAGTACTTTATGTAATAATTGTTTAACACGTGCACGTTATCCCACTACGAATTTGGGGCCAGCTGATATTTTAGTGGTGCTTTTGCGTTAGTTCTTGGGGTTTGTTGCTTTTGAATCTGTGAATGTCGACGAGCGCTTGCAATGGGACTATGTTTGCGTATATTTGACTAACTGATTTTGGTCAAACAACGCGAAGCAGCAGCAAACAGAATGAAGGAAAGAGCAGAATGAGAGGCTGACACAAACTGTTTAATAGCCAGGGAAGCTGAGCAGATCGTAATGTCCTCTTTTGCTCCATTTCTCGTATACTCCATCCCGGGCAGGATTTTCCCGTCGAGGATGACGACTAGAACAACAGAAAACCAGGCAGCCTTACCGGTAGTAAGGATAGGATTCTCGATCCCTTCGTTGATAGAAGATCCCTCTACGACGTCAGGTCTGTCACAGACAAAGCAAGAAGTAGGATAAGGTTTGCTTTTGGCAGTGTATAGTTGTTTCATTGACTCGGAAATTCCGTAGATCAGGATTTTTCCTTTCGATATAACGCAGCATCCCAGGTGTAAATGCATCTTGGACTAGATCCTCGTGACACTTTCTAGCTGACGTAGATTTACAACCAGACCTCTAGAAATCGAACGAGACTGTGACCATATAGCTGTATAGTACTGCATAAGAGTTCCGGAGATCTCCCTTTTTCTCTTGATATAGCGACGTTTGAGAATGCGAACGACGTTTTCGGATTTGCAAATTCTGTGACTCATTCAAAAACTCAAGGAAGCGAAAAATATCCCGGGTGTCCTCCTTGTTGGGATTAAGGGCCCGATAATGGAAAGGAACGTGTTGAATGTGTTCGATATCAGTGGGTTCAGTGGTCCCCGAAATCTGGGGAATTGGGATGAACATCAAATCTCTCCGGTCAGACAAACTTATCCATTTTGAATATTGATCGATTAAATTATCGTGAATCAGCAAGAAAGCCCTAGAGTAAAGCAAAAACTGACAATACGGTTGCACGAGTTTTAATAGACTAATAATTTCTGCATAAAATAGAAACAAAACAATCAGAATGGCTATTGTCTATCGAAATACTAAGCCACAATATAGCAGCTGGTGACTTTCCTTTTTAATTTATGGTTCATAGCATGAAAAAATAGATGTCAAAAGACCTTGTAAAGCTGACTGCTCCATCATTTTTCCACCGGCAGAATTGGAGCTTTCGATGGTCTCACGCCAGATGTGCGCTAGAGGATGGATGTGTTCCTAACTGTGCACCAGCAGTCTAGAGTGTCCTTTAGGTTCGGTGAAAGTTTAGCTATGTGCAAAAATGTTAGATGGTGACGCTGTACCATTGTAATAATTTAACCTGTAATAGTAGCACTAACTGTGATCGACCGTAATGACGCACACAGTCATAAGCATGTACTGGAATAGCTCCGACACCAGGCCATGCAGCTGAAGGCAGCAGGAAATTCCGACAGCTAGAAATAATGTCAAGCGTTTTGACATATATATATATATAATGTAAATAGAAGTTTATGTAAAACTGACAAAAGATGGAAAAATAATAAGTGGTGAGGAAACAATGGCCTTTTGTATTTTGACCACAAAAATGTCGTGACTTTTTGATTGTTGTCAGATTATTTTTTAAGGAGGATGAATTCTACAGACAGGCGACAGCTTTCGCACCGCTAACTTCGGTTCTGAGCCATATCCCTCAGCGTCTCCAGCCAACAGCAGTCCTCATCTCTTGGTCTCTAAGCAGGGAGGCGCGAAGCACCAACTGAGGACAAAGTCGAAGCCGTCTTCATACCTCAGCGCTAAGTCAGAGTCTGACCACCGCATCGCTTCTTCCAGCCCTGCTCAACACGCGAAAAAAGCGAGCGGAAACGTAGGCCTAAGCCACCAAAGGTGTTGTAAAGTGGTTACCTTATTCAGAGGACGAATTTCTGCACCCAAGGCATGGCATTCACCTCTTCACTGCCCACCCAACATTCATGTCAAACTCGAGCAAAGCTTCGGGGGCATCGTTCGACGAACACACAAAGTTGCCGGGCATCTTCAGTGCTGATAGGCCAGGTCTTGCAACTCTAAAGCAAAACACTGCGAACTGTGGCACTGTAAACCCTTCCATTGAGGGAAAGCTGGATGTCATGACGGCACCACAAGTGTCGCAGGTTCGCGAAAGCTGCTCTGGCTTTCGCAGTTCGTAACGAGAGCTACTACGCAACAAGCTCCAGAGGTATTTGAAGCTATTGACTACTTCTAACCGATCACCACACAATGTGAGTGCAGGCACACACTCCTGTCAGTCTTCAAGAGGTATCTTGCGTTTTCAAGGTGCATAGCACTTACCGGGCCTAGATACCTCAATCTCATAGCGGTCCGGTGTTCGTTGAACTGTGTACACAAGGCCACATCGGGATACTCTAAGTCAAAAACTCTGTTCCCTGCGAGGAGTTCAACTCCACCGTCTAAAAGACCAGATAAGGTTTTCTTTAGAACATCGTCTATGACAGACTTGGGAACAAATGAGGATATAGGGTAGCTTTTACGTAGTCCACTGGAGACGACGAAGAGTGACGAATACTGACCACAATCGTTAACCCGACCTGAGGTATTACAGGACAGCTCTTTGGGGACCGGCACTTCTTTCTCAGGTATACCCTTTCTCAACAAACAGTCCTATAGTGCAAATCCATCAACAGAGTCGAAGGCTGTTCGAATGTCCAAGAACACGACGACCGTTGGCCTTTGAAATGTAAAACGGTGCTCTAACACATTTCGGAAGGTAAAGATATGATCGTTGCATCCACGACCATTGAAAAACCCAGCCGGTTCCTCTTGAGTTTGCCATTCACGCTTGCTGCACAACTTGCGAAGAATGACGGACGCAAACAGCTTTGGCGCTATCGGGATCAGGCTAATACCCTTATAATGAACACTTTCACTTCGCGAGCCAGTCTCATAGATGGAGAAAGCGATCGACTCCTCCACTCCCCTAAGAGGGGGCTTCCTCGGAGTACCAGACCTCCTAGAACCATTCTTGCATTTATCTAACCATTTCCGTTCCTCTAATTTGGTGGTTCCGCTGTAGTAGGACACTAGTCGTTGACCGTTATAGCTGCGGGAGGGGCTGATGCTGAGGGCCAGCTAATTTGTGCCTGAAAGTCCTTTGACCAATGCACAAGGCATCGCTGTTAGTTGTAGATACGCGGACCGTTAGCTCCATAGATTACCTTGTCCACACCTAATGTTTTCCTACCGGTAGCTTGAATGAATTGAAACAGCCTTCGGGATTTTCCCGAAACGCAGCTTGTTGAGACAACCGGAATTCACCCTCCCTACGCAAGCTTGTGTCTCGTTACGAGTCGTTCTTCGTTTTGCCTGCTACCAGCCAGAATGGACTGGCTTGCGTCAAGACGGCTCCGAGACTCAGCGGAAATCCAGGGTGTCAAAACAAGCCTGGTCAAGCTAAAATTCACCAATCCAGGGGAATGCAAAGCATTCTTGATGAGCAGCCAGTGCTGAATAATGTTTTAAAGTGAGGGCAATTCCAGCTTTTATGCCAGGGTGCTCCAAAAAATGGATAGGCTAGTCGGCTCATGTAGCAGGTCGCCTTCAAACCGAGGTCTCATCGTGAATTTTGAACGTCTACCAAAGCACATGGAGAGCTCATTGCATACCATTACAGTACGGCCAGCAGCCTGTTAAATTACCCCGGCATTTGTAGATAATACTACTGTGGCCGATTTGGGTCCACCGCTGACTAGAAAGGAGCTGACGCCAAGT
Source organism: Fasciolopsis buskii (assembly GCA_008360955.1). Classification (NCBI taxonomy): domain Eukaryota; kingdom Metazoa; phylum Platyhelminthes; class Trematoda; order Plagiorchiida; family Fasciolidae; genus Fasciolopsis; species Fasciolopsis buskii. Next base: position 24,405 of record LUCM01006055.1, read on the forward strand.
AGAGTACTGGCGATTGGAATGTCTGAAGTTTATACTTGTCGGAAACAATTGATGGTCTGAACACAGGGCCAACAACCGTTCTCCGTTCTGAAAAGGATGGGAATCGAATCTGAAAGAGCCTCCTCCTTCGCTTTATTCGACGATGCCAGACCTTCTGGAGCATTCATGTCTCTTGTTAAAAGTACCTTGTCACTGCGTCTTGCTTTACGTATGCGGGCAAGGAGCTTTCGATAGAAAATGGCCTTGACTACATCTTGGTTGCAGTCTGTTGGCGTGTACGCTATGATAATGAATTTGTAACTATCAGAGCGACTACCTTTTTAGCAGAAAACTGTCTAACTGCACACCGCTGGCTGCAGTGCAACCTCAACCCTCCCAGTGAGAGCCACACCAACGCCAGCAACACCAGAAGTCGAGGCCTAAGGGTCACCAGAAAGGCGGAAGTGAAACTTCATGCAGGGACTACAAGGGAATGTCAGTCGGATAACAGAGCTGGGATCTTGAATGTGAGTATCTTGGATACAACACGCATCGATGGCTAGGGTCTCCGATGCATGAGCAAAACGCGCATGTTGTATTGTATTGTATTATAGTGTATTGTATTGTATTGTATTGTATTGTATTGTATTGTATTGTATTGTATTGTATTGTATTGTACTGCATTGCATAGACTTCTGCGTACGACAAATAATGTCGCATTTCAAATGAGGGGAAAAAGAAATTATTAAATAAAATAAAAATACACTCATTTCCTCGCAAAGAATATAAAAGAACTTATGCAGGAATAATCATAACACATTAGAACAGGTTGCTCAGGAATTCGGCTGAAACACGGTCACGGTTTGTCAAAATTCGTGCTGAATATGAGACAGTGGAGTTTCAATAGATATCTATTCTAACGGATATGGGACGAAAAGCGGACAGCATTGAAATATGAGAGCGGCACTTTGAAAGATCGTCGTGCAAAGGATGCATGGGATCTGAAAGTACCTTGTGAGCAAATTTCTCACATGCTGATAAGTATTGATCACATAGATTAAGGGACAATTTAGTTAGTGGTACGAAGGATACTCGGCTAATAATTGATAGTCCCCGGCGAAGAATTGCAAAGACTTTTTAAGTGAACCTGGAAAAATGGCGGGAGAACCGTAACGAAGACCTGGAAAAACATATTGGTATGCAAATCGGGAGATGGTGCTTCGTTTCATCTTGTAGTGTCGAAGCTTCCTGATTCGAAATGACAACCGTCGGAGATTCTTTACACAGGTAGATATGTGAGTAGTCCACTTCAGATGCTTATCAGTAAGAACTCCTAGATATTTCACAGAATCAATCCTGGTAAGGGATTTTGAGTTGATAGAAGACAATTCGGATGGGTGGGGCGATCGAAAGAGAGAGAGTGAGAATGAGAGGACAGACATTCGATGGCTAGGCCGACCGAGGGACAGAGAACAAACATTGGAAACATTTAGATGTGGTGAGATTTAAACTGGCTCGTGCAGAGAAATTGTAAACAGAAGATAGGTTGTTGGAAGAACTTTGAAAATCATCGTTGTTCGAAACGGCTTGAGAGAGGGCAACATCATCAGCATACTTAAACAGATGACAAAGGGAGCCAGCAGATAAGTCACTGATGTAAATAGAGAAGAGAAACGGTGAAAGAACAGCACCTTGTAGCACTCCTCAGTTGTTAATCAACAGTTTTTAAGCATTATCGTCCATTCGTGTGCACTGGGTTCGGTTAATAAAGTACTCAGACAGCCATGCTAATAACGGCCTGGGACAACCAAATGTTTCCAGTTTGTGAAGTAGAGGAGACTGTGGAACCGAATCGGATGACGACGAATAGTCTAGAAAGGCGCAACGCACAAATTTCGTCGGTGCGTTTAAGGACTTACAAATGTGGTGAATGAGGAAGGCGACAGCGTCCAAAGTGGACCTGTTAAACTTATAGGCAAACTGAAAAGGATCGTCAGGAGGATACACAGAAGAATGCAGACACTTGAGTGTAGCACGCTCCGCAAGTTTAGTACTAGATATTATGACGCTGGAGCGAAAACGTTTTGCTAAAGCAATAGAACTGGTAGATTTTAGGATGTGGATAATAGTGACGGGTCTCCAACAGTCAGGGCTGGAAGACGAGCTTAATGATGAGTTAATCAGAGGCGTAAATACATCCGTCAGAGCCACAGCACCACGCCTTAAAATAGCTGAGGACAGACTGTCAAGACCAATCCCTGTGGTAATTTTAGTGGTGAGCAGAAGGTCGAGCAACTATTCTCTAGAAAAACTTGTAACTGTCCTATCATTACCCTGACCAAATACGACCGGAGTATAGGTGGAAGGATGGATGAAAGTACGAATGATGCTGTCGGCATCCGCAGAAGTTTTCGTATGTTTATTCTTCTTCCCATACAACAGTCGAGTGCCTTGTCATAGGAATCGATTGTTGTTGCCACTCAAGCGTTGGCTGGCGAACCTTATGTTGATGTGTCGGATTTCCGCTTTTATTAGGTTGCAAATACACAGCACGCTTGAATTATTACGAGATGTGTAGAAGTGCTCATTGCATTTTCTTAGAGATTTCAGTTTCTGGGAGAAAATACGGCCATTTGAGACGAAGTGTTTCTGAGGGGCAGCAGATATCGAAGATTGCTTTGGGTGTCTCTGTGAAAAGTTTGACATGTCATTGAGGAGGGGTTCAAAGGGGAAACAGGTAGGTGCGAGTGAAAGGGAATTTTGAAGACGAATAAGGTTGTTGTGTGAAAGGTTACGGAGGCGAACTCGGATTTGATTCGTTTGCCTGAAGGAATGGAAGGCTAACCGAGATTATATCTTGGGCATTAACAGAAGCAGACAATGATCACTACTTGAAATTGGAGCACGCAATTTCAGGGAAAATAAATCGAGGTGGTTGGTAATAACTCTATCTAAAATAGGACCGCCTCTGGTGGGAGGATCTCATAGGTCAGTCGAATCACACACAATCAGTGGTAGGGTAGATGCATGATTAAATTCACCTACAATAATATGCAGATAATCCTACATGCATCAGTTTGCGCATTGAATGTGGATAGTATGAAGAGACATAGAAGACAGACAAGTGCATCAGAGGCGGAAGCGGGCTAGGTGAGATTTGGATGGTGCATTAAAAGGTGAACAAAGGATCATCTTAGAATATTCAAATTATCACAGGTTATCCGGCAGCTAGTTAAAATATTTAGGAAGTAGGGAAGGATGGCACAGTGTTGTTTGGAAACACGACGTGAAAGGTGAAAAATGAATATATGCGGGGGACGGACAGTGTGAGTTACCTCCGGCTTTGGGTCGAAAAATGATGAGACCTGGTCATGCCTAAGCGCCTGCTGATCGATGAAAGGTTGTGAACTTCGGGCGAAATAAGTTTAGAGAAGATGTCACATTGTCCAGAATGCAGTCAAAATGTTTTTCTGTTTCTGAGTATAACCAGTAGACGGGAGATGCACATGACTGTCTATTCTTCCTGTTACAAGACATCGCCGATCTCTACCTCGGATGCAACTGTGATCAACACAGTAGGTTTCGATAGTCGATGGGGAGTTTTTTTCAGCCATGGTGTTTAGAACCCTCTGAAATCGCCGCAAGTCAGATGACTGAGCTGGAAGCAGTACTCGTGTTTGTAGAATAAAATCGACGGCTGTTAACAGCCCTTTTCGTCAATCCACTACTAATGATTTGCATCTGACCCCTTTAGAGCCCGTCTAGGTGACTAAGCTTGATGTGATCGATTTCCATTCCCAACTGCTAGTAGACTTTGTTGGTGGGAAAGCAGTGATAGAACCAGCTGGTGTAAATAAAAAGGACGGATAACGTACAACCAGATGTTGTCAGTTCTGCAGGTCTCGTTCAGATTTGCCTCCAGCTCACAGCGTCGTGTAATCGAGGGGGCGGATTAGTGTGTAGTGGGATGCATGAAACTGACTGGTGGCGACAGTCACGTAGCCATGTCTGCGAGTCTGATTATCAGTGTGCCGTGGTACTGTGTGCCTGTATATGGCCGTGTGTAGGTCATAACAAAGACTGCGATCGACCTGGTGCAAACTCGAGTGTTTGTGTGTGTATGGGTTTGTGCGTAGGCAGCATTCAGGATCAAAGTTGAAACGGGTGTGCGTAGGTGTCCCCATTTTTACTTACCCGGGTCATTTGGGGGCGATGAAAACTGTTAAGAGAGCAGGTGGAGGGACACCAAAGAAGTCTCCATTTATTACAGCGTGAACTTTGTTTGTGCTTGTATGTCTGCTTTTTGTGGGTGTGTGTAGAAGCATAACGGATTCGGGTATTGAAACGGCCAAAGGTCGGACGGGAATCGGTCGGTGGTTGGGCGAGTCGACGATTCTCGCAATCGTCTCAGGTGTATGTTCGGCGACAATACGGGATGTAGCACTACCCGAGTTGAGAAACCCTGCCAAAAGCTCGACTGGTGTGAAAAATTGCTTGGAGTATTTAAGATAAAATAAATAAAAGCGATAAAAAACTCTCATTTTTGTGGCTCGTCACCATCTTGTTATTATGGGTAACCAATGACTGTTTTTTGAACAGACTTCACAATTTGTTGGTGGAATAAGTAAGATTACAGACAAACTGGCACTATAGTAAATCCAACCCGTTGGAGCATGAAGTACTGCTTACGTTCCAGCGGTTCTATTTTGACTCTTTGAAATAAACAGTATCGCTCACTCTTGGTATATCAAAAAGAGAAATGTGGTGCCCAGCTCAGTTGCAGGAACAATGCAACCAGTAATTGAGACCTTCCTCAGTTCGATGAGTTCGTTTAATCGGAATTAGTTGGATCAACCTGCTGTAATTCCATTGGCTCCGTTTTCGAATTCCACCGGATAATTTCGCCCTTCTGTTGAAGCCGTATATCCGACCGATTTTCTAGCCTGCCGTGGAACGCCCTCAAGAAAATGACCCTAAAAATAGAGGTTGCAGCTTTCTTCCCTTCGATAATCATGCCCTGTTTCCCAATTTTACAACACCGAAGCACACGCTTGTGACATCTAGTGTCCGAGTTGTTTATTGCGGTTGTCTTACCATAATGCCTGATCGTCCCAAAGCCCTTATCACCCCACACAGGCAGCTTGCCATCTCATGGTTAATTTTAGGCCTGGTCTATCTCATCTGGATGATCGGTCTCCAGTTGCATTTTTCGACTAATGGGACAACGGCTAACACCTTACCCCTAACGTTGCGGACGGTTAGCTAGATAGGGCGTGTGATGAAAAGGCAGTTGTCTCATCCTCACCGAAACTTGAATATAAGTTGATCCAACTTGCTTTCAACACAGGTACAGACGTACATACGAACTATGTGACAAAATTCGCTGCTCAGTCATGGTTGCGTCATCAAGTAAAATCTGCAGTAATCTAAGGTTTGTTGTACCAGACGAGTCAGGTTGAAGTTCAACAAACCGTTCAGAGCCTGCCCGGTAGCGTAATGGCTAAGGCGTCCGACTCAGAATCGTTCGTCCCGGGTTCGCGTCCCAGTTCGGGCGCGGTCCATATGCACTGCTCATGATTCCTAACAAGGATGAAACAGTTGTACAGTGATTCCATGGTTTCTTTATGGTGAGTTGGGCGATGATATCACATGGTGAATTATTTCATAAAAACACTCCAGAAATACCGATATTTATCTTATACCTAGTAGTGTCACGGGTTTTCTGTGACATGGAGATTGCATGTAATCCCCGAAACCGAACAGCCTGACTGATATCGGACATCCAAATTTGAAACCATCCATACATTCCTGGAAGAACTGTAGCTGCATGACACGAACAAATCGAAGAATTATAACTAAACTTCCTCTCGATGCGAGCTCACGAAAAGCAGCAGCACCACTTTTTCTTTAGACATCTTGGATCATGAAGAAGACCCTAATTTGGGATGTATTCATCATTCCGGCAGCTGCTTGTTATACGAGACTGCCTTATTGCAGTTAGCGTATCCAGGGAATAATTTCGGTAACCTCGCTCGAAACTCACTCAGTCCATCATACGATTCTCTCAAGTTGTTAACATAAATCTAAAAATCAGCACTTGGGGCACTGCTTGTCTGTTACTTGATAACACTGGATTCCACATCTGTTTGAACAAGAGTGAAGTCGACCTTTATGGAAACCTCACTATCCATGATGGAGAACTGATCACGCCATTTCGATAAAACGAAAAACCACGCAAATTCGCCAGAATTACTGCTTGGAACTTTCCATTACTTTCTTCAGGTGCATCAGTACTGGGAGAATCTTCGGCAATCGCTTAATTGAATATAAGGTAAATAGTCTTCCTCGACATACTAAATGATCCAGCCAATGTACTGTTCCTCTCACTAGGCTAAATGATCATATCCAACACATTCGTCTTCCCTCTGATAAGCAGTCGGTTGGTCATTGTCATGTCAGAAACCACCGTATTCACTCGAGACATCTACGTGCACTCATCAAATACGTTGTCCATTTGGTGAACAGCATCATGTGCATCACTGACTGGCTGAATGTGACTTTACAAGTCCGCTAGTCAGTGGCTGGGCCTTACAGAGATAAGCAACGGGATGATAAAGTGGTAGGAGTCACATCCTACAGACGGGTTACACTTTATTACATATACGGCCTTTTGGTTTTGCCAAACATTGGGAAGATTGGAGAAAGTGCCCTTATTTCGGCTCCCAGTGTCTGGTGATCGATGGCTTCACAGTCATGCCAAATTACGATGTGGGAACTTTACCACCAGTGCCGAGGTTAGATGTACGGTTTTGGGTCGCAGAGCTCAGTCAAACGAATGGACATTAAGTTCGAAAAGATTAAGGTGATTGGGAAATGTCGCCCATGCCCACAGGTAGACCTCCTGGGAACACTGTTTTCCGAGGCCGCTAATGACTGGAAGATGAGTCAGGGTGATCGATCGATGAGAGGGTAGGAAACTTCTAACTAATGAGCTATCCCGAGTAGGTCGGGTAAGATGATCGGATTTGAGTTCGCCACACCATATAAAGCGGCGATTGGCTGAATTCCTCAAACAGAAGTCTTCTTGCCTCTGAAATATTTTCACTCCTCAGTCTTATTATCTTTTGACTTTTTTCGCTATTATTCCGTGGGGTGAGAAAGCAACCAAAACAACAGCTCATTCGTACAAGGTTGGTGGCCATACAAACTAACTTTTCCATGAACGTGAGATAGCAGAATGACCCTTTTCCTGGTCAGTGAAATGTAGGAGCCTTACAATTCTTACAGCATTTTCGTCGAAAGGTTGAATATTAGTATTGAACGACGAATCATTTCACGTGTAGCATTAATTTCCCGCTGATAACCAAACTTACGGAAGGTCAAAAGTGGAATTACTAAAACTTTACCGGACACATAACTCAAGTTATGGTTAATCTCATACATACCACACATGCTCGGCACAGTGATTAGTCTGCGTGCAAGTCACGTGATACAATTCTTCATACATTAACGACTGCAGCCAACCAGAAAAATCAGCCAATTAGAGTTTAGGCCGGAGAATCAAGGAAACCACAACACATCACTATACTGGTTGACACGCTGCCCAGACGAAAATCTATTGGCGTGTATATGGATGAGATGATAAATGTACCCAAAAACACTACACCGACTTCTTTGATCGCTGATTCTAAGGTAGAATCCTCATTCATTCACAATTCTCATGAGATGTTAGTCTCGAGCTTCTTTTCAGTTATTCTTAAGCGTGTTAATACTTAGCATTAATTATGAATAACAGATATAGTGGAGAATGGTGGTCAGCACTTTACAAGTCCTCGAATTTGTGTGCGTGGATTTGATGGCTGTCAAATCTCCACTTGATTCCAAGTGTGGCATGGGGTTCAACCGTCTTAAAGAAACATTTATTCATCAAAGCAGACTTATCGACAAATTCAAGCACCTTGTTCTCGTCGATAGGAGCTGGGAAACGTGACAATTTGTTCATGATTAAAGGACAAATGCAGCGGATCGGGGTAGGCTGAAAGTTTTATTTAACTTTCATTGAACTAAAGTGGGGGACGAAATAAACTTCGCTGGGCTAATGTCAAGGTATCAATCGGCTGTGATCTCAGCTTTACCTGATGCAAATTGATACGCGTGACGTTAATGAACTACAGCATTTTAGGGTTTTGTGTTACGTACTATCCATTTCGAAGATATAATGAAGTCATTTTTTTGCTATGGTATAGATGTACATAATACATAATAGTATGTACCTTCTTCATTAAAATCTGTACAAACATATTCAAGTCAAATTAGTGAATCTTATTTATTTTCCTTTATCGTAAACAATGTTCATGGTTAACAGAAGGCTTGTATCTCAGGGTGTTTGCTTTGCTTCGATGAACTAGACAGATAGTATCCGAAATTTTATAATAATGAAATGAAATTTTTCCTTTAATCTTTACCTTGTTTCCTCTTCTGGTTATACAAATTTGAATGTCATGAGGAATTGGGACTGTCGTTTAAAAGTCCGTGGAATATGGGTTCAATAATTCGTTTGCCACTTGCTCAGCTCGTTAAATTTATTGCCTTTCACGCGGATGTAGAACCGATCCAACCCGGTTAGTCTGTTAATCGGATTTCTCTGCGAAAAACAAAGAACACTGATGCGAGTTCACTGTTATTATTCACTGAATTTTTCTTGACTGCCTTGCGCAGAACTCGAGTTTTAGCTTGGCCTTCTTTGTTCTTGTGGCTTAGGCTAAATCGATCATTTTTATCAGTGAGTAGGCATAGGCCACTGGAGAGCATGCTCAGTCGTGTCCGCGATCAAGGGGCGGGCAGTTATCGGTTGTAATGGGGCTGGTATTTTCAGATAACCTGCCCGTTTGAGCCTCTGGGGATCTGATTCACACTGACCGGGCTCCATTCAGTTTGTTTGTTGTCAGAGTATGTGGTTGAACATGTTCTCTTTGGTTCGCCTAAGCTGTTCACTTGATCTGTGATCTCTAAAGCTTGTGAGACAGCACCATGTATGGATCGCGTGATGAGGCCTAAACAATTCATCAAAACTGTCATCCCTAAATGAATTGCGGTTGTTTCAGGGGTCCAGTAGCTCATAGCCGAGTGGGAACAACTCAGATATGATCTATTTAGCACCTTAAATATCTGAAACTGAATCAAATAGGAATGCTTAGAACCCAAAACCATTTACTCATCAAACTATCTGTGCACCAACTTAGTAGCTCGGTTTTTTATCCCTATCACAATTCGCGCCTCCCAGTTTTTTTTCAGATGCATTTAACGGACGGTGAAAATGCACAGTTGATCCACGTAGATAAGTGCTTCTAATTCAAGCTCTCTAGAAAAATGTAAGAATTTCGAGCTTCTCAGTTTCCACATGTGGAGACCGGCAACTTCAGTGGTCTTGAGTTAGGCCGAATAGATTTGGGCGCGCGAGTGCGTTGACTTTATGTAATGAGAAGCCTATTGACACCTCTTCTGCCCTAACTCCATTTCTACTTATCTTCCCTAGTACACTAATCATACATATGGTGTTCCAGTCCCGAAAAATCTCCTCCCATAAACCTTCCAGTTTTCTTTAGAATACTGTTAACAGGCCAACTTTCAACGCTTTGCTCGGCAACTTACGCCAATTCCACGTCGATTGTGAACGGGCTACTTGTAACACCCAATCCTGGTTTTTCTTACCGTGGTGGTAGCTTATGTTCTCTTAACGGTGCACATTCTCTGAATTGAAATACCGGCGCACTGATGCCTCGATAATCCCCTTGAATATTATAAACATGTCCATGAAATATCGCGTCCTTTCCCTACTCTGCAGCGAAAGAGTCGCCAGTTCTTTTAGCCTTTATTCATATTCTAATGCCCACATGTTGTCAGGTGACCAGCAGAAACATACCTTTACGTCTTCTAGAATTTTAATATTTCTCCATCACTGGCCTCTTAGCTTGTGCATAAAACTCTACACGTGGTCTTTTAACGGTCCGTAAATTCGTAGGATTTTCTAGAACTAACTGTTCTATTTACTTGGTATAGTGCTCATGTGCTATTTTGGGCTTCCCTACGACACTGAAGACTTGAGCTCAACTGGGACGACTGATTCTTTTTTGTATTGGGAATATTCTCTACGATTTCGTGGGAAACCCCTGTTAATAGTTCACTCTGTATTCATACTGGAAAGAAATGGTTGCAATTAGATTTCCTCACATTAATTGCATGCTATTATCATCGCCTACGGTGACTCTAACGTAATTTCTGACTAGATATTCGAATGGTTAACATAACCGAAACACGAGGAGGCATCTTACCATCAGCCGGTCACGACGCAATGCACCAGTGGTCTCTAGTGGCATCCAAACACTTTTTACCGGCCTCAAACGATCTAATTTGGTACACGGGGAAGAGAAAGGTGCTGCAATCGAGATAGAAACACGTAGCCGACCGGAACAACCATTTATCCACTCCGCCTAACACTTCCGACGTTAGGGGATTCAACGTGACGACCTAATGTAATGGCCAGATGAACTCAACAGTCAACAGTTTCACACTCTTTTCTAGTGGCTACATGTCCCCACGGTACTGCATACAATTCACGGGATAAGTGACGAAAATACCGATAGCCGGTCTGAATTGGGAGTGAGATAGATTGAAGAAGTACGCTTGATGCACAAATATCAAGTGCAGCTAACTGTTGGCGTAACTCACAGCTACAAAGGCGACATGCACTAGCTAAGCAAGGTAGTTTAATAAAGTATAGCATTCTTCTGAGTACAGGAAGTGCCTTGGCCAACACGGGCCAATCAGGATCAGAGAGCAAGTTCAGTGGTATTTTTAATTTCTGCTTTGATAGTCTGAATCACAAATTGGTCACGCTTAAACCTGAGAGACAGACTATGGTGGCAATAAGATTGTATTAGACCGCGATATCCAAACGCCTATCGCTAATTACAAATTCGATAACCGCAATTTAGTTCAAGGTAGATTTGCGAGGGAAGATGACGAGAATGTGTAATATCTGGGCTTGTCATTAGTGTAACAAACTTGGCCAATCACGTCAACGTGGTGATACGAGTTACCTGACTTCAATCCGAGCTACGCAAACGAAGTCAAAAAGAAGACCACAACAGAACGGAAACAAGTTCGAGTAGTATGCACAGCTCATGAGCATATGTGCGAATTTGGAAGTATCGCGATTGGCGGAATATGTTCCTCCCAATCCCCTTTCGCGGAATGGTTGTATTTCGCGGCCGTTTATCGTCACGGTTCTGATTGGTTGCTTGACTCCGCAGGCCAATGTGAAGCTATGCCGGACTGCACCACGTATCTTGAACGTAAACTCATCACAGAATGGTTCTAGTGTGTATTTGTGCACGGGAATCTTGAACAGTGTCTGTATGTGTATGTGCAGTTAGATTACTTGATCGCGATCCACGAGGTCCACATAAAGAAGGGCTGGAGACAGTGAGTGATATGATTCAATATCGCAGTCAACGGTATTCTCGCATTCGAAATCTTTTATCTTCTCTATAGTTGTTCAGAATATTTCACAGATAACTTTCCATTATTCTTCGTTTTCTTCTTCCTCTTTGAGTTGTGGGTGCTGTGAGGTAGCACCCAAAATAAGAGGACACCGGAAAAGTTAATGGTTACACTAATTGAACTGCATATGGCCACCGTACTTTCGTGAGCTACTGAACTCCCGTTCCTCCGACGGATGTGATTCTAAGATACGTTATCTGGAGGCCCATGAAAATCAATTTTAATGCGTTGCGAAGAGGAATATTTTTCGTTCAACAGGAGTATAAAGTAAACAAATATAAAAGATCCAACCAATCAAATTCATTATTTCGTCAAACGAGAAGTTGCGATGTGATTATGTTGAAGAAAGCCGTATTCGAATCTCTAATGTTGTGGATTTTGTGGTATTGCTTTTGTACGACATGTTTTAAAATTTGTGATATTTCAAACACATTATCGTTAAAACTTCTCATGAGTACACCAGTTCTGTATTTTTCTACTTGACTGTATTTACGTCGTTTAGGGCAGTTCCATGAAACTTTGCAGGCAGTAGACCTTACCCGCATTGTGTTGGATGGATACCAACGTGTTGTATGTCTTTTTGTCATTAACCGGTGGGATAGCTGTTCGAATTTCGCACTGTTACATGCGATCGGTTTGTCATGGGATATCTTGTTCCGTTCGACAGTTCACGGGCTCTGTTTCAGTAGAACTTCAAGGTGTTATGCGCCCCTTCGCCGGTGCCGCCGCTGTCTAAACGGTGAGACTGTTACCTGAAGCAGCTGCTATTTTAATTTCTTTGGCTGTTATGATCAGCCAATTTTTATGGACCTTCTTAAGGGTTTTGCAACCGTCGTCATTTGTTTACCTTCTTAGACTTGGCGACTCTTAAGAAAGTCGGTGCCTGGATGGACTTTAAATCTAGGAGTGCAGGAGGAACCGGATTCCATGTGCGTCGCATACTTGATGTGGTCCCAGTCCTCATCTGAACTAGTGACCGGTGGTGTTCAAGCGGATAAGGTTGTGGCGTTTGAGCTCAAAGGTCGAGGGTTCGAAACCTCCCACAGCTAGTCAAATTCCACACTTGGCAGCCCTTTGTTGGCCGCCGCCCGCCTCCTGAAAATGATGTGCACTGTTGTTTCATTAATAAAGGAAGTAAAGAGCTAAAGAAGTTGCCAGCTCATTTGTCTGAGGAGGCACCATTTTGATCAGCGTTGCGCCTAAGACTGATACAGTTGGCTCATTGGTTATCGGTGGTCATGCGATGATTGACTATGACAGATAAATCCTAACTAATACCCGGGCGTGGATGCAGTCCGGGAGTGTCAGAGTGCGGGAGCGTATGGACAGCCAGACAAGATCGAGGCCACGTTATATCATTGGCATAAGTTGAAAGACGTGTATACATATAGCCAGACTGAAAAGGTTAAAACGTGAGTTGTGCCAGCTAGTCAAGGTGCCTAGTCCGGACTGGACATCGAAACGACATGAACTAAATAAACTGACGTGTCAATGAAAGTGTAACTCGGATAACCGGTGAAGTAAATAACAGTCACGAACGGAGGTGGTCAAGTAGATTAAGCATCTGCCACCGAAGGAGTCAGAATTTCGAATTTCCGACCCGCTGGTCACTGGCGATAGGCTCCAACACGCCATCGTCCGGCTCGTTACTACAACTGACGTAGTGAGATAATGTGATTTTATACAACTCCAAGTTTCAGGGTCAATGTTTCCGGTCCCCCCTCCGTGTACTGGGCCCTGGTAGCTACAGGACGTGTCCTCCAATGCACTCACATTCCGAGCATGTGGTATAAAGAAAGATGAAAAAATTGTAGTTACGCAGTGTTTTTCAACTAATTAAGGGATTTTATCGGTTCAGTTAGGTTGTCTTCGCTAGCTATTGGGAACAGATGAGTGCAATCTGGAAACACGAATGACTGCCTGGCGAGTTGATGTCGGAACGGTGATTAGACATTACTCAACAGTGTGATAATTAATGTTTATGGTTAGTGCGAACATCTGAGTCAGAAAATTGATGCAGGGCTAACCGGGTTTGCTGTTCGCATCGGTAATAATTGAGCTGGAGAAAGTCGTAGTAGGAACAAGGGATGGCCCGACTGAGCATACGCGGTCCAATAAGACCTGCAGTCTAAAGCAGAACCGTTCCAAAAACAGTTTACTGAGATATCAATCTTGTTCAAGGTACCTGTTGGATCAGAGCTTTTTACGGCTATGCAGCGCAAGCTCTGTTGGGAACTATCATCAGACAAGAATAATAACCTTACCCACATTCAGTATACTTTTCCTCATCCCACGTTGCCATGTCATCTGTTGACCTCCACAAGGCCTCTTCCATTCCCTGTGAGGAACACAAAACAGGGCATGATATGGTAGACGGGAGTTCGCCATACGCAACACATGACCCAACCAACGGAATCTACTATGTTTCATACGATGAAACGAGCTATTCTGAGAGCCGGCACCTAGTACTAGATTCCTGACCTCCACATTACTCACCCGGTCACTCCATCTAATCTAGACATAATACATAGACATCGGTGGTCGAAAATCTCCAAACGACCAGGATCTCCCACACGCTTAATTCACGTCTCGCAACCGTACAACGGAACTGAGCGCACTGTGGCTCAGTGCACACGACCTTTCAAATTCAGTGCAATATCAGGCCGAGGCCACATGTGCTTCAGTCCAGCAACTGCACAGAATTGGAGAAGTCTGTCTCCAGTATCTGTTCGCTCAGCAGGCAATCCGCATCGCCAACCTAAACAGGCCTCCGATGCACTAAGTTTTCCAATTTGTGCATTAAAATCAACTGCTACCACTACAATGTCAGACCGTTTGCTCTTCCGAACAAGGGTGACGAGGTCATCGTAAAATTCGTCTTTCTCCATGTCAATGCTGCAGTCTGTGGGAGCGTATGCCGAAATAACAAATAAACTGCGCTCAACACTAATATCCTTCCGGACCCCGACTGATTCCTGCAGTCTTACGACGCACAAGCGACTGTTGATTGGAATCCAGTCTAAAAAGGCTGCTTCTGCTTTCTCACTTAACACTATTCCTACACCGCATTGACCCACAGATTGAGCCGCCTCGTCCCCTGAAGTGTACAGGAAATATCTTGACGAGACACTAGGTGTAGCTAGTTGAATTACTCTACTCGAATCCTGAATTCGTGTTTCACTCACACAGCAGACATCAATCGGAAATGAGTCTACTGTCAGAGCCAAACACGCCTGTTGACCAGCCTGCATTGAAGTGCGCACATTGAAGGAACCGAGATTCAGAGCCTGATGAGGCTTGAAAGAATGTGAGCTAGCAAACTGAAAACCACTTACCACATTATTTGACAATGAGCTGTTGCGAGTATCGGGCGTGTTACCAATCCAGATACTATGCATAAGCAGAAGGGTCAAAGAGATTCGGTTGGAAACAGAAGAAACAGGTTGAATAAAAGAGGGAGCTCTGAGCAGTAGCATACTTACCACTACCCACCCCGCTCGATGCAATGGGCAGCGCAATCCTGATCAGCCTGCGCGACAGTCGATGCAGCATGGAGTTATTTGTAGGCGTGTAAGTCATGGGGATTGATGGACGGGTACTGCTAGGGAGTCCAGCCACCAAGCAGAAAAACGATTAAGGTTCCCAACCAAAGCCTTTGGTTCTGACAAGAACCTGACCGCAAGGCAGCGGGGCGTGGCTGAGTGGAAGCCCATCTACTTGGATCAATTATTCTTCCACTCGTTTTTTTCGGATTGAGCTGTTAACTCAGATCAACCTCCGACTTGGAGGACCAGGAGACTACTTCGTCAGGCCTCTATCCATTGACCTTCTAGGCATGAGTGGATCTTCGACTTGAGATAAGCCATTCTGTACAGCTTGTTGGATCATATAGGCACGCAAGCCGTCACGCCACGTCAAGGTGTGGTTTCGTTGTGACAGTGAATTGTCGTATCGGTACTACATCACGATGTATACAGTACAATGCTTGCATCTGGTTGTTGACTCGGGTTTTCCATATTCTATCGACTGGGGGATTTCGTCAGCCGCGGCTTCAGAATCCGAAAGACACACACGAGGTCGCATTCCGGGTGTCTTCTAAACATCCACCTATGATACTGTCTACAAGTAACTACGACTCTTGGTTAGGAAGTTTTTGGTCACGGTTATGGGATTTTAGATCACGGTTGAAGAATTGCAGGTCTTGTTTGAGGCTCGATAAGACAAGAGCTAGATGATGCGGAGCAAACAAGAAGGTACAAGTTTGTGAATATCAGGACTGAGCGAGGCCATCAACTGCCGCCACCACAAAGTCAACCTTTGCTCTTCCGAACAAGGGTGACGACGTCATCGCAAAAAAACTCGAAGCGTAGAAACATGTCTATTCCAGTGCTGCAGTCAGTTGGAGCGTGATAGCAGTTGAACAAGACCTTTCACAAAACTATGCGTGGGCTCAGATCATTCACCTGCTTAACAGACTGCGAGACACCCGGATGCAGTTCATTCTCTTGTTCATATACGCATTCCCTCCCCAACTCGTGACGTTCATTGCGCTAGAAACAGCCGTCATTGCAGCTACAAATCGCAGGTTTATTGTTGAAGCCCCCGGATGTCTCAGCATGGACGGCACCTATTGTTCCCCTCTACATCAGTTTGGGCAACCGGCTAGTATCAAGCACAGACGAGTCATGGATTCCGGCAGACAACCGATGACATGAGCGGAAGAGTTGTGTTGTGCACTCGGACTTAATCTCCCCTCCTATTCGTTTTACGGCATGATTTTGTTGGCACGCTATTGCATCCAGATGCGCGAAATATTTCTTTAGAATAGGCTAGGATATTTTCACTGTTAACACATGCAGAACTGGGCACGAGGACTTCTTCAGAACCTTTTCGAACGAGAAGAGGCGCATGGTATGCTTCAGGCAGATACATTGAAAGCAGACATACTTGCTTCTCGGTAGAGATCTGCGGATGGCCCTTGAATTTCATGCAAAACACGATGACAAGGTGAAAAACAAAGCCGCTGACGCACCACTCCGTTTCTCTCCACGAAGAACGTCATCCCTGCACCACTGTTCACCTGCCGTGGATGTCCTATCACTCGGCTGCCCTCTCCGAAACGCGCGGTTCCATGTGATTCGGTGCTTATGAGACCATTTCAAGCTGAACCGGGCACTTGTAGATTCGGATCCAAATTCAAGCGTATGAAGCGGCAGCATGACAATGGAGTACACGCAAGATCCCGAACATTTAGTCGTGTCCATAGCCCTGTTTATCATTCAGAAGCGTGACAACAATAAAACGCAATCCGTCCACATTTAGTGCGTGCCGTCGCGAAAAGCTTAAAGATAAATTTGCAGTGTTTAGGATGCATGGTCGACGAAAAGCGATGATGCCTTTTTCCTATCACTTTTCGGGCACCTCAGCAACACAACCGAAAACACTTTCAAACACCTGAATTGCATGGTGGAATGGGCTCAATAAACAGATGGGTTTCATTTTCCACCCTGCATAACGATCGTGAACTACATCAAACATTCCGAAAAGACAATACCATATCATTAAGCAAATGAAGGAGACTTGCCGGAGGTACGCTGCCCAGTTCAACCACTCGCGTATCAGCCAATTTTGAGGGGAGAACACAGAAAACCACCGGCTGGCGACCAACCCACCTCGACTTACCAAAGCTTGGACTGTGATACACGAGACGAATGCAGTATAACGCAGTCTAAGTTGGTAAGAATGGTGGGTGACAAGATGCTTTAGCAGGTGGGCTGTGTCCCAAGCAGGGCTGTGATACAATGACGCCTTGTGTCACAGTCCTTTAGGACGCGCACCACCTACCTTTGTGGTGGACGAACGTCTCCCACACCGTTCATCAATTCTGGCTGTGACAGATTTGCAGTGCCTCCAGCCAGTATTGACTGCGGCGTGAAAGATGAGTCGATGTCCAATGGCCCCCACCAGAAAAGACGGGGTAGGGAGATAGACTGCGGCGTTCTGCATCTCACTACCATCGTCTTTCACAGCGCAGATGCCATTTTCGGTGCAAACAAATCCACATTAACTAAAATAAAGACGCAATAAAAAACAGGACAAAAAACGAGAGCATGCAAGACTCACACCGTGCCCGGGTGCAGGACAGAACAAAGCGCGCACGGCCAAATGAAACAGCCGAGGAAAACACTGATCAAAGTAAGGCAGCAGCCACAGCACATAAAAACAAAGTGGGTTGCGCTACAAAGAAAACCCGAAAAAAAAATATTTCAGTGAAAATAAAGCCACTCATAGAATTTTTAAGTTGCTTAAGTTTCCTCAGGTTCCTTTTATATATCCCTCCGCTATTTTTGAATGCAGCTGTGTTGGCCAGTCTCTATCGTTCAAACGGTGCAGATTTCTACGGCTTAAATAGCAGTGCTTTTGAACCCAGAAGAAATAGAATTCTCATATCTGCATGTTATACCCTCGACAAATCAAGATCCTCCCAATGGAAATGGGTTATTTATATGTTGCTCTCTTCATGGTAATTTAACTGCCCGAACGGATTAAGGGTAAACCGCCACCGTCACGAATTTCTACCCGTTTCGGGATTTCGTACCGCTATCCCTGGAGGTTTATTCCTAATATGACTTACCACGACATTTGTCAAATAGAATTGCGAGGAAGCGAAAACAGTCCGAGAGTTGTTCCCTTGTACTCTAGATATATAAGCCACACATGTGTGACAGTGACTTTAACCGATAGGCACATAACTTGGGCTGCGCATAAACATTTACCCTTCATTCACATAGATCTACGTACCAAAATGTGAGGGGGGAGGAATACTAATCCACAGGTGACCTCAAGGATTTATAAGAAGTCGTGAGGTCATTGGTTCACAAAGGAAAACATCATATCGGATGGATGAAAATAAACTACACAACACGATTCACAGCTGACGGCTGAGCAAAGGTAGTTATTAGAAAATTCCACTCTTTCGTTACCTAATACTTCCTCAAAGCATCAGATCCGAGTTCTCATTCGAATTTTTCACGGGGTCCAGTCAAAACCTGATATCTTCAGACTGAGTTCATCCCAGTTTGCGCTGGGCCGAAGTTGCCCAAAGGGTCAAACAAGCTCCCAAGGTTCTTAGGGTCGTATACAGAGAAATCTACATTCACATTTTTCTGCAACACTTTTGGCGCCCTAGCGACCTCATTTTCGCTGAAAGTAGTGGCAAGTAAAACCTATCTCATCCCCAAGTTGAAA
The DNA here is from genome assembly GCA_008360955.1 of Fasciolopsis buskii. Lineage (NCBI taxonomy): Eukaryota > Metazoa > Platyhelminthes > Trematoda > Plagiorchiida > Fasciolidae > Fasciolopsis > Fasciolopsis buskii. The sequence continues at coordinate 43,194 of LUCM01006055.1, forward strand.
GCATGATTAACCCCAGGGCATTCCAAGTGAGTTCGCTTCTCTTGAGCATGGGCACACCACCTCACTTGCCACCTGATTCTACCATAAAAATACTAACCGTTAGTGCCTCGGCCGTAATGCGAAACGGCTTACCCCATCCATTTATGTTCTTTACGGACGATGTATATCACGAGTGACAGCCCAGGGCGATGCTTTATCAGTTTCTTTCCACCCCTCAGTTTCGCCGTCAAGGTATTCATGGTAAAGGGCCTCGGGACGAATACCGAGCAGACATTTAACCATCTTGAGCTTCTCATTTAGGTACTGTCGAAGACTTTCGGCATTCCAGTAGGAATAAGCCCAAGTCACTCAACCTGTGTTCACATGTCACATGCCTTTGCCCTTCAGTCGTGCACCTGTTTCCAACAGTCCATACTTTTTAAAAGAATGAGGACCAAGCATGAACGCGGCATTCTAAGCAAGACCTCTTGGTAGCAGTCTATAGCCAACTAACCTGCAATTGGACGCACAGGAGTGACCTCATAACACTGCTGGGCTCCCTGGTGTTGCTCACCCGCTTCTCGCGTGGTCTGATTGAGAACAAATTTGATTCACCGGGCGCTGACTGTCCGTTAATGTAAAAAATCCCTCCCCTTGTCTCCCAGAACTGGACGCAACATTTGAAGTTCCCGAACAGGTAGCGACTGGGAAAATTCCTTGCTTTCTGGATCTATTCATTGTCACTAACCATCAAGCGCACCTGGTGAAACTTCTGTCTACGCTTGAAATTAGCCACCACCTGCCCCCAAATTTACCCTTCATTGCCAGATGGTCGTCCACTTTCCCATAATTAGCAACAGCTAGGTGTTTCAAAAAATCAACTGACTGCTTGTATACTTTTCTTAGCTTCCAACTGAGCACTGTGGTGCACGAACTTCCTGCGGATTCCATGACCGGGAAGCTCAAAGAGCTCATCTTTCGCCGAGATGGACAAACCATTCCGAGAATCAGAGCCACATACAATGGAAGCCAGCCCCACGCTGAGTATCTCTAGACAGAAAGGTCCCTCTGTCCGGCCATCACCACCTGTCTTAAAAAACTTGGAAAACTCACCAACGGCCCACAATCCATACAGGTCCAAAACGCAGCAGTCTAGAATGTGTAACAAGCTGTTCTTTCCGAAGCCAGGACTGTCAAAGCACTTTTCTTTCAGTACATTTAACTCCTAAAAGACAACGCCCGTTCCCATGGCTCTTCGATATTTGCACAGTCTCCCCCATCACTTTAGCAGTGAGTTCAAGTTCATACCTCCGTAGCCTCTTCAGCTGCAACCCTGTAACTAGCCATCCATGCGTTTACCCGAAACACGCGGCTAACACACTGATGCAGGCTTTTGCCCATATGGACGCAATTTACTGTGGTTTTGGAGGTCCTAGCACATACTGCCTCGCGCACTCCAACTTAATCCATCTTAGGGTGTTAATAGACGGCCTGTAGGATAAGGACTTCTTTGGCTTTTCTCTTTCAAGAGCCTGCCTATGGTGGGTCTACCCCAAATGCTAAAAGATAGCGGACGTCACACTCATTTTTAAGAAGGGCAGTCAGTATCTTCCCTGTAGCCAGTTGGCCTAACCATCGACCCAGGCAAAAGGTACGCAGGCTCCTTTCAAAATACTAGCGGTTAAGGACAACCAAGAAAAAGCGTACGACGACGGTTAGATTTTATATACCACACTTAACGACGATGGGGATGGGCAAAAATTTGCTCATTCGGCAAATACGGAGGGAGTACGGAAGAGAAAGTAATGAGGCATTACCGTGGACTCCAATGTGGACAATCATATACAATGGCCCTGCTGGGCGCGAGACCTTCAACATCAATGTCAGCTGGCCTGTACATGTTGTTTGGGCCTTCATTGCTGTTTTGGTTTAAGGGGAGAGCAAAAAATAGAAATAAATTTAAACGCCTTCGGAAGTGAACAAATCATTACTTAAAATTGGGCGGAATGGATGGGTAAACAACGTGAGGGAACCTGGAGCCGTTGATTCTGCTGATTTGATAGCCATTTAAAGGCGGAAGGAAGAGAGTGTAAATGTTTATTTTGCAATCCACTTCGGATTTAGCTCTGTCTTTGGTCGACTATAGACGTCCAGTTCGTGTTCACTGACCTTCCTGGCAGGCTCGGGGAAGTGATTGTTGGGCCTGACCAAGCGTGCAGAGGCTCTTGCGTTTGCATGAATCATAGAACAGGTACTTGCTATATATCGTTTTTTATTAAACGCTTATTTCATATACATTTTTGTCCCATTTCGTGACTAATTTTCGCGGGATAGTGACTGAGACTCGGTGTGAAAGATAGGGTCACGGTGCGCAATTTTCAACTCATGAATGGTACCGTAATATTTGTAAAGCAATCTTGTCCTTTCTTGTAGTTTAACCAAACCAGGCTAGGTGTTGCTTTAAGATTTCGATGCGCTGCCTAGGACGTGTGATATGTACCACTGCGCGAGTCAGATTCTGGATTTGTGGTCGATTTCAATCAGACCAGTGCACGTTGAGTCGAACTTATCGGGCAACACTAGCAAGGATTCAGTGAGCCTCCAGTGAATTCACTTGATAGCCCGCCAACTGTCCTACCTCCTAGTCTGTCAAAGCTCATCTCTCTATACCAGGCCAAGCTGAGAAATACTTTGACCTATGTTTATGATATACCTGAGAAAATACTTCAAAGAATAACTTTTTCGGCCAAAATTCCTGAGATCACTATCGTACCGCTGACTTTATTGCCTTGTCTTATTCACGATTTTGTCTGCTTGAAAGTTCGTTTGTTTGCACTTGTTGCGCTAATTCGACATTCACAGTTTTGGAACCCGCATGAATCGCGCACGCATTTCTCTACAGTCACAACATTTCTGGTTTTGAGTCTTTGTGATCGCATATTTGAGGTTCATTTGTGCATGTATATGGGCTAATAATTCAACGGAATATCTCAGAATGTACGAATCAATTGCATTTTGGGTTTGGTATAAAAATTTCGGTGCGCATTGTCAAATGCTGCCAACAACTTATACTGCGGACGCTTGAGGGGACCACCACCTCCAGAGCCTCCTGTCTCACATTGGCCGCACATGCTACCTCGATGACGCTTGCGGCCATTTGCGGTCTTGGCCAGCCCCGAACCTCAGCGTATATAGAGAGATGTCCTGTGATGAGGTGCGCCTTAGCAGAAACGCCTGTGGCCAGGACACGTCATTCGGCTTCAGCTTTTTCATGCCGTTATGCCACTTACAACATCTATTACGATTTTACTTTTTATCTTTTATCTTTTTTTACTTCCTTTATCAATGAAATAACATTATACATGAAGTTTTACGAAGGGGGCTACGGCCAGAAGAGGGTTGCCAAGTGGGGAACCTGACCGGCGGTGTGAAGATTCAAAGCCTCGACCTTCATTTCCTAACGCCACGACCCTATCATTTTGGCCACCGCCGGCCATGTTTTCGCATTCACTTTAAAGATGTATCTATTTTACCCTTCCCGATACTTTGGCTGGGGAGGACATGGACAAATGTTAGAGCTGCCGGATGGCTTTCTATGTCTGGCTAACCCGTGGCTTCTATTTCAGCAGATCATGCTTGTAAGTTCTTCAACGACCAAGCCAATTGTAAACAGCTTTTGAACAAAGCGCACCGAAATTTTAATATCAAACCCAAACCCAATTGATTCGTACATTCTGAGATAATCTGTTAAATTATTAATAAACATAGAAGCATAAATGAACCTCAGATATGCGATCACAAAGACTCGAAACCAGAACCATTGTGATTATACGAAATGCATGCTCGATCAATGCGGGTTTTGAAACCGTGAATGTCGAAATCGTGCGACAAGTATGAAAAAATAAACTTTCAAGTAGACAGATCATACATAGGACAAGGCACCAAAGTCAGTTTTGTTTTAGTGAAATAATGAATCCTGAAAAAAAGTTTGTTTTCTCAGTGGAATTTTGTCATCCATCGGGAGCACCGCCAACCAAAATCCGTCCGAACCAGGCATGTCAAAATTTTGAAATCGGGACATAGTTTCATTTATTACTACCTGAAACCTGCAGTGAATGCACCGCCGTTTTGACGAGGCTGGAAGTGGGATGCTAACAAGGGACGAACGATTGTGGGTCGAACGTTTTAGCCATTAGGCTATTGGACATGCTGT
>LUCM01006056.1:0-13577 GCA_008360955.1 Fasciolopsis buskii
GACAATAGGTGCTTCCCTGTTGATCACCGTAATCCAACAACGACATCTTAAGGGCTGCTTTACCGGACATGTGACCTAGGTTTTTTCAGGTCATGTCTAATATATTTAGGTCGTCCATTTGCTGTGCCCAAACTTACCACTGTCCCGTCAAAATCCGAAAAAGTAAATTGATCGAGAAGATTGATTACTCAAGAAATGGACTTTTGAATGACCCAATAAATCGACCTACTAAGAGATGCATTTTGCTCTTTCTTCCATACAAATACTCATGGCTGCAGGATGTGTTCTGCTGATAGAATATCTCGGATCAGTTTTTCGACTGAATGATTTCCTGGTTTACTGAGGCCTGTGAAGAACCGTGGGGAGTGGTCATCGGTTAACGGTCATCCTATGAGGTTTAACTAGGATCCAAAGGGGTGCAATCAAAAATTGTGAATTCAGCCTTCCTAATCTCGGCAATGCGCAGTCAATTTCCGATAATGAAAGCTGTATGAAAGTGGGTAGATCTGCTCTATTGTAGAGGAGCATGCAACTACAATAGTTAAGAAGAAGTTAGTGGACCCCTTAGAAGTGGCCGTCCAAAAAGCAACGACAACTGTATCAAAAGCTTTGCCCAACGGACAAAGTCCGCATCAACAGCAACCAAGCCTGACATGGCCAGAACTCAGGCGAATAATACTATTCCCTCTACTAAGAGCGGCAGTTCAAGATGTCACTGGGGCTTAGTCGGATCAACACAACTAAATGGAGACCCAAAAGAAAGAAAGCAACAGTGTTTAGCATATGGCCAAATCGGACTGAGAATGTTTGGCACTCGTTTTTGCAGCAATTATTGGTCGTGCTTGGTGGTTAGAAGCAATTTCAGTGCACGTTTTTTTGTCGTTCGTAGCAGAGGTATCTGTGTGTATTTCGAAACTTTCGACTCCAACTTAGCCCGCTATCCCGTCCTGTATCGGTGTGGCAATGCGCTTCTCCGTCAGTTATAGCGTTTGAAGTGCAATGTGCAACGTATCTAAATGAAATCACCGTGTGCGTCTGTTGAGTGTCACCAGATGGTAATTCTATGTGCAGGCTCTGCTGATCCACTAATCCCGTCCGCACGGAGTATTTGAAGGATTGCCCGACGTTAAACGGGTTAGTGATTGTATTCCTGGAGTTTTATCTGCATTATTTTCGTAAATATCTTGGCGCATCACTTGGGCGATTTTGTGGTGGCAATTTTGTGTAAATCATAATCTAATTAATTGATCTAGTAAAACGAGAATAATACCATTATCATAGGCTACGAAAAGCAATTTCTAGTTTGTTGTTTTCCCCTTTCGATTACTTAGACCGATGAATTTTCCCCACGTGGTCAATATTTTAGGCTTGGAGTTTTTCGCAAAAGTTTGTCGCAACAAACCAATCGAGCGTGTTGCATCTACCGTTCGAATGGATCCATACGTAAAACAGACTACGCTTGGCTGTCATGTTTCGCTATTAAACGCTATCTATGGAATGAATCTGAAATTACTCTTGCAGTTTTGGCCGTTTATCCCTTCATTTTTCCAACAAAAGAAATGTATATTCGGCCTCATTTCCCACATTATTTCGGAATCATGCCAAAGTTATTCAAAAGTTGACACCAGACTGGCTTATTGGGGTCTCGTTCTAAAATGTGATCTATGTTTTATGTGGGCGCATTCGTACGTATGCCCTGAAAGGTGGTACCGTGAATAGGTGTACGTCGAAGTTTGGAAGCAGCCGAACAATTGCCCGAGTGCGTAAAATTGAGGTACCTCATTCTAAATAGGTTTGGCGCTATTCCGAATAATTTTAACGTGGTTACGAAATGAGGTCAGAAGTGGTATCCACTCATATATGTATTGGACTTGAAACAGCCGCCGTCGTTTTTTGCTGACCAACCGAGCCTTGGTGCCGCACGGGTACTTATTTCGTGTAACATCCCATTTATTACTCAGGCTGCTTAAAGCAAAACCAACTGAAAAGTTATCATGAGAATGAGGCTGGGCCAGAAACAATGCAACTCCTAGTGGACCTTTTGTAGGTAATTTATCAATTTGCTAATGGCCATTCTGGAAATCTGGCTTTCATTCTGAAGCCCGATCTAGGGTAGGAAAGGTTTTCCGAGTATGCCCCTACCTCTTAAGGAAACATGACATGTGAACCATCCAGCCTGGTGACGCAACTTGCTAGCGTAGTCAGGTGAAAGTCAACAACTGTATCCGGTGACCAGTGAGTGTATTTATGTCAGTCGCGTTCGTGGTCGCTGAATTACAGTCCGAGTCTGACGGTGGCGGAAATTACTGCGTGTTACAAATAGCCTTCAGTGGTATTCTCCCAAACAGTAGTGGTAAACCAAATCGTTTAGTCCCAGTAGTGTCACACATGTAATCTTATCCTAATACTCGTTCAAAAGTCGTTCTGCTGTTTTTGGATAGTAGCGTTGATATTTGTAGTAATCATAATTATAGTAGCAACAACAGAAGCATCAGTCTGGCACTGGTGGTGATAAAAATGAATAGATTTTTCGCTACCATGGTATCATTGTTTTTATTCATTTTTGTGGCACTTGTTCCCTATGTTTACTTCCGTTTCTGGTTTGGTTAGCATGCACTTAGATCTTCGGGGTTGCTTCAGATTGACGGGTGTGAGCTCATTACCACTTGACATGTTGTGTTCACTGACGGAAATTCATGCAAATGAGTGTGCTAGCACGGGCATACTGCACGTGGGCACATCGATTCTCGAAGATTGTTCAGTCATATCTGAGACACATTTCGATCATGAGATTTCCGTGTAAAGTCCCTTTCGGATCAAGTGTGTGTGCATGTGTGTGACCTAGGACGGACACAACAGCGCGATCGGCATTGAAATTTATCTGTTGTTCAGACGCTAACAGCATTGTCCTTATTGGTTACGCCTCATTACAGCAAGCATGCAAATGTATAGAGGTCTGTTGCAGAAATAAACATACAAAAAAACAATATGTTAGTTATACAAATGAACAGATATGGTAAACAGGTAGAGTTTTTGAGGTAGAATAAAGTTCGAAAATTATCGTCCACAAAATTTGCCACTTTTAGGCCGAAAGCGTCTGTTTCCGTAAAAAAAATTGTATCGTGCTTACTTGCCAATATGTTTTCATACCTAAACATGAATATCTCCTACTCCTTTTATTGACGAGCTAATAGCATTGATCATTTCCGAGAAGGAAACCGCGCCCCATAGAAGGCTGTCAGAAGCGTTAAATTGACGGACTATGCATGGTTTCGAATCTGCGACCTCCAAGTTCAAACGCAACTGCGCTACCCACTCGGCCACGCGCACGTGAACAACCAACGACAACATGCCTAATTTTTCGCTTTCGGCATCTGTATGCACAGTTCTGAGCTGTCTTGTTAAAAAAGTTTTCGCAGCTTTATTGTCAAATATATATGGTATCCGGTTCCTTTCTAAAAAAAGGTTCGAAAGAATTGTATGTTTAACTGATTATGTATGTACAAACTGCCTTCTCTATCCTCGAGTTTGTTTAGCACACCGAGATATCAGATATGGACCAGGTCTTGAAATCAGCTGACCCTGTGCGGTGTAAACATAGTTCACATAACTGTTTTTCGTTCGTGAGAATAAGTAAGCTATGGTAATCTTGTGTCTAAACGGTTTTAAAAATGTCATTGTGACCGGTGATGAAATGGTTGTGATGTAAACGTCAACTTCACCCACCTAAATCCCCATAAATTTGTGTGGAATCATTGTTCACAAAGTTCTGCTAATCAGGACGGTAAAATTAATTTGATAGTAGTTGAATTTGTAATATCAGCATTGTGTTCCCGAAAGTCTTCACAAACCTTCTGAACTCAACGATCATATTTCCGATCCGCATGATAGGACCGACGTAACTTCTGTTGTATGAACCCTTCCTTTGATCGGTGATCAAGTGTCAAATCGATACCATAGACGTCTCAAATACCAACCGAGCCTTCTGTATACACGAAAACACTTCATCCGATACATGACAACCAGGTGATTCGTCATGTACCACAACGTTGGTTACATCATCGTAGACTACAAGGTCGTTGTACGGCTGCTACATCAGACCATGCCAGAAATCCTTGGTAGTTCCTATTCAATACATCCAACTGTCAAACAGGTTTTATACAAAAAATTAATTTCAGCGATAGTTGTCGTTAATTAGAACCATTCGCGGAAGGTTGAAATGTTGTGCGATTCTGTTGTTTAATAAACAATTTCGGGTCAATCTGGACTACTCCTTGGTTATTCCGTTTGTTCAAGCGTCTTTAATATCAGATTCCCGTTTTTTAAGGTTTCGTGGATTTACACTGCCCAGGGTTTCCAGCAAAGGTAAGAAAGATGTACAGTTCTACATCACCCTTTAAGTGGTGATCTTAATATTGATCTTGCACGAGAAACCATCTTATCAAGGCTATTTTATTGAATTCCCAATTTCGCTCTTGTATCACTGTGCTAAATTCCAGATAGAAAAATTCTGTTCTAACAGTGTAGTTCGATGAATCGGTTTTTTTGCTTTTGTTTAGCTCTGTGTTCAGAGAATACACGATATTTACTACTCAAAAATTGGCATAAATGGCTAGAATACATACTAGAAGTGTAAGCTAATGGATACACTAATCAGGATCAGTACGAAAGAGGAGAATGTAAGCGAACTTTCTCGGTACACACATGCCGATTTCATTCGCACAGCTTCATATGCCTCTGGGAGTCACGTGAATATTTGTCTACCCGAATACGTAGGTGCCAGAAGGGAGAACTCATACGTGCTTTAGTGAACAAATATAGCCTCGGAGATCAAGGGAATTGGAATCTGATTATATTACATTGATTCAATAAGAAAACCGATTCAGTGTGCAGCACACGGATGGAATTCCAATAGGTGTTTGTTTACCTACTTGCACCGGCGTTCTAAATGGATGATTATTGGCTTTTCAGTGTTCCAAAATCGTTTCCCACATGGCGGTGTTCGCATTGTTCAATCAAATGAAGAATAAGGTCCTGTAAATATTTCGTAACTTTTCCCCAATATTTATGTATGATTGATTACCTAATGCTTTTTTGATAAGGTTGTATTCATTTATTTGTTGTATATACATGAAAATTAAGAGCAAACTGGACTAAATGGGGACAGAAAATTTGACTTGATGGAAGTATTCCGCTTGAGTGAGCGGACGAGCTATCAAGTGTCCCTTCGAAACTCTCGGACAATGTTGACTGTCACTGAAGGCGTCACTTGAACAAACAATGTCAGATCACACGGAGGAACAGGTTGGACTAATGAAAACACACGCCACCCATGGAAAAGGCTCGGGTTCAAATCATGGACACGATGATCAACACTCACCATAGATATGCTCCAATGGGAACGAAATTCGTGTCTGGTGCTTCTCGCATGCGAGAATGACCAAATGATCTGAGGTTTCTGCGTTGGGAGAGTAATCCGATGGATAACTAATAAAGCAAAAATTCTAATTCTCTTGCATTATTTAGTCATTCCGTTGGTGGTAATCGATTTTTTCCTCCAATGCGCTACTTTTTCCAAATGGTTACAAGTGCAACAATGAACTCAATTCGTGTGTTGTGTCACCGCAACCGACCCTCATTTGTGGAAATCTGTTACAATAGGATCAGTTCCCAAGAAGAAATCTGATTATTATTGATCCATTACTTGCTTCTCGGGCCTTTTGAAAGTGTTCGAGGACTTGTTTGGTAGTCCTATTTTAATTGACGCTTAAGGTCCACGATCCCATGCAGTTTGCGCACAGACCTTCGGTGTCTACACTGAATGGCGTAAGCTGTCGTGTTCGTTCAGTTACTTCTTCTCTTGACTCGACTGACGCATTTGATCTTCCCCAGTCGCAGTACTGTCCTCCACATCCCCCGCGAAAACTAAGCTAACCCAAACGTTCTTGAATGACTTACGTGACTATTTTTTTACGATATCACTCATTTCTTTTTATTCGATAAAACAGTTAGCCATCACTCCTCCCGGTCACTTAAAACTAATCTATTTCTGCTTCTGTTCTCGCTTTGCGTTCACCAGCCTCCTGTTTTCCCCAGTTCCATGAGCTAAGAATGTACTGACCACGTTGTTTTTCGATGTCCTTACAATGTGCAAGACTGTCCTAACCATTTGGGAAATAATCTGAATGAACTTAATGATTGGCCTTCTTCGTATTTCCCTTGATCGAATGCACTTAAATGTGTCGATCTTCACTTCCAATCTTCAGCTTGGTTCGCGGTATTCACGTACCGGCATTTACTTCCCACCAATTAATAATGAATACATTTGAAAAGTTTTCTGTCTGCTATTTTGGAACAGGTTTAACCCTTCTTGGACAAAACATGTTGAAAACTTTCGTTCTTGTCCTTTCTTCGGAGCACGTTATACGCTTTCCAATTGGTTGCTTCTTTCATTCTGATCGCGTGACGCTACTGCTTCCCACTAGTTTTGTCTCATTTGGAAGCAAAGGATTTCATTTCTGTTGTCAAACCCCCTAAAACAGTTCGTACACTGTCGTAGGATTAACAGAAACACACTTGCTAATTTTTTTGTGCAAACAATTGATTTTCAACTGATGTATTATTCGCCACGAAACCAGTTTTCGCGCAGCATTGTGAAAGACTTTTTGCATTACTCAGTTTACTCCACGTTGGACTCCTTCCTGCTTGTATCTCTGTTTGTCGAAGCCGTCGTATTCGTTGCTTTGCTCGAACACGCCTGAATTATTAACTGGTAATGAGCGTTTTTAGAGCTCATCTTCAACTGCAGTGTTTATTCTACCCGGTTATTGTTTTATCGAGTCGTATGTACCTATTGTTACATCTTTCAAAATAGTTGGCGTACGTTTTGTTTGTTCGAGTTGAAAATTCTTCCGCACGTAGGTGCATAAAAGCGCTTAACTTGAATTGCTTCACTGTGGTGCTCAAAATGCGTTCATCCCATCCCCGACTCTTCGGCGGTTCCAATAAACCGTGACGCAGAAATCAATAACATTTGGCGCAACGATAATAAACCTAATTTAAAAATGTATACCACCTTTAGATGTAATGTTATCAGGAGCACGTATTCGTCTCGTCGGTAGTGCATTTTCCCACGACAAAATGTTTCTAATTCACTCTGTGAGAAAGTCTAACCAACGGCACTTGTGTATTGTTTGTGACGTAGTTTATCGTCTTGAACAAGCACACAATGATTGGATTTACTAATACTGAGGCGCTGGACAGTTTCAGTAGCTCCTATTCACCCAATAAGATGGCTGTTCTTTGGCTCTTGGCATTGACAACTCTTCACTTCTCGCAAACCTCACCGGGTGTTGAACTTCAAATATTTGCAGTCGGGTTAAGATTAAGCTCACAAGTTGATTTGTCCGTGACCTCGATGCTTTTATTGCGAAATTCGAGTAAACTGCACTTCATGCAAAGTTGTGCTACAATGTTTCATACCCGATGGATAGACATGTGCGTATGCAAAAATGCGAGACGAGTCCGAGGAAATTCATCTGGAAATGCTACAAGGAGATTTTTCCCAACTCCGTCGAATCAAACGACTAAGTAATTGTCCGAAGTTCATCTATATAGACTTAGTGGTTATTTATTCTGGGCGCAAGGTCCCCCTTTTGTGTTCACGCTGCGAGTTGCTTGACATGTTCACCGACTGCCGCGTCGACTGCTACTGGATTCAGTTTATTCACTAAGGATTGTTCGCGTGTCGTTCGCAACGGTCATTGAGGGGCTCGGCTATATAAAGTCGTGGTGGAACATAAAAGACTCAATTCTCAGTCGTCGATGTCATCCGACCATTTCTTTCCAGCCACGCAACTGTTCAAGCATCGGTTTTGTCTGGTTTTTTTTCTAATGCACACGTCACGATTTACAGTAAAAATAGAGGAACTTACAGATAAGAGCAAACACCCACGGACGTTCACAATCGAATTTTATAAACATTAACTTTGTAACACTGTGTTCTAGTTTGGTTGCTACCTTGCAGCACAGAGTAGCACTGAAAAAATACGGAGAACAGAAAACGTTACAGATTCATACGCCACTGATTGCGACATTTACCTTTATCATTTGTCTTCACTTATGGCGTTCGGGGATATCGTGAACTGAAGCCCAGTAATTTAACTCGATCTACCAGGCTTTCACATCCTTTCGCCACCTCATGTACTGACGACTGTCTCTCATCTCCCAACTATTACTTTCCTGGGAAAATCGTATACCGAGAAAGTCAACCCAGAAACATGCGTGACACATCCTATCCACCTTAACCCATTCAAATTCCGTGCTAGTTTGGTTTGCTGTGTCCTAAGACCTAGCTAGTATCCTACGCCTCGCCACAGAGTTCTTTATGGAGTTCTCCAATCATGTTCTAGCGCTGTTCAAACCTACCCACCACGACCATGTTTCTGAGCCGTGTAACAAGACTACTTACAATACGGTGAAAACGCGACCTTTGATCGACAATCGGACTTCATACCGACACCACGGGCGTTTTGATTTGGTAGATGCAGATCGCGCATTCTGTATATGTGATGATGCTTTTTCGAATATATGGCCACCACGTCAGATGTTACTGGTCAGATAACAAAATTTACCCACTTCAGCGACTGTCCAAACAACAACAGTGTATTCCTGAAACAACATTTTAATCTTCTCAGATGCAGAAAGCATCCAAAAGTTACCGAACCTGTCGTCCTGACGGTCGGGAGATATTTGCAACCTACTTCGGCCTTTACGCTAAAGCACAACGTTCACGTATTCCAGGTGAATTAGGTTATTGTCTGAATGCATGAAAAGTCCACTATTCTCGCATCAGGATAAGACAGATTTTATACTCATCAGTTGCTAATTTGGACTTGACGATTGATCGCTGTTGAAGAACATTATTATTCGTACTGTGTTGTCAGAATGCTAGACTTGTCTGGAGGTGCTTCATTGAACACGTTGAATTAGTTTCGTTTGTTTACTGCCAGTTTGCCGGCTGTCCGTCCAGTTGGATGGAATGACTTTGCGAACAATCCTAAGGACAACCGAAAACATGGTAACATGAAACGAGAAAATGTGCGGAGAACTTGGGCAGGGTAGTCGCCCGACTTCTCAGTGGTTGGTCTTTAAAAGTCTGTCAATCAGTTGGCTGGAGATATTTTGAGATAGAGCAGCGATCCATGGGCAATGGTGATCGTGTTGTCGCTTTCTGTCAGATGCAAAGGATTAAAATAATGTGTACTTGCTTTTCTTAGAAGCCTGATTCCGTGTTGGCTACTGTCATGTTTTCTTTTCCCGGCGCTGTATTTCCAGCTTTTGTTCAGTTTCGGTATTCTTTGTTGCCATAGCAACATGTGATCCGGTAAGAAAGCCAGCGATCACTGAGGCTCGCCGTAATGCTTCATGGTTTACCTTGATAATGAAAGCCAGGTAAACGTTAAAAATGATTGTTAAATCCCAGACTGGAAGCCATCCAAGCTACCGGGAGCAAACTGTTACGCAACTTTCAGGTTTGATCAAAAATTAATCCTAATGTCAATCAGATCCATGTGTGGACCAGTGAAAGCAAAATGAATAATATGCTTGTCATAGGCAAATGGGTTAGGTCACTTCCCATTGCCTTTGGCTGCATCGCTTGTTCAGCAATTGATCAGTTGCTTTAGCTAAAATTTCTCTCTTATTTATAGTACATTTTTCTGGCTATTATCGCCAATGGCCCTGGAACAATGAACGTATGGTTTGAATGTACTTTCTTCAATCCGACCTTGACAAGCTTTGAGTCACATTTGTCAGACATGTGAAGTTGCTATTTCGTATCTGTTATTATCGTGTTCATTGTAGTAGGTTGATCGCCAGGACAACCCCGGTGACAAAGGTATGCATAAGTCTCATGCCAAATTGATTCTTTAATAACTCATTCGATTCAACAAATAGCATATCATATATACGATTTTGTACTTACTTTGTATGGTTTATTTATGCATTGGTATTGCGATCGTGTCGCAAGTAAATCATTGATGAAAGGAAACAAGAATCATTTTGTAGATACTCGAGGGCGAAAAGAAAAATAATTCATCTTCAATGAAAAATATGGAAAGTTGTATAAAAACAAAATTTTTGAGAGGAAATACACGTTATGTTTGATAAAAGGTACTAAGTGAACCCCACAACGAATGAATAGTCACCCTGTTTTTCTTTCATAATTTTACTTCTTTTAATAATGATACAACAAAGTATATCGTTTTAAGAAGAAACTGATTATCTACTAACGAGTCCCGGTCGCGAAAACTGACCGATGGTTGGAGAACTCGGACCCGCTTCCATCAGGTTGACAAGCCTCAATATTGATCGTTTGACTCCCGTTATCAACCTCTCAGATTCACTCGACCAGAGGCACCAGTCCGATAATCGATGGTCTCGTCCGCGGCACGTGCTCTGCTTTACGGACGCTACAACGGTAAAATACTAGGAGCTAAATTTGCTAAAACAGGAAGTATCGTTTTTCTGCACGCATCTGTGGTTGCCAATACTCTTGGAGAAGTTACTTCAAACAGAGCTATAGGTGATGCTAAAACTATTGACTACTATCAGTCCATGGTACTGGTGAGCCAAATCTGGAAAAACGTTGAACTAGATTGGCGTTTGGACCGAACTATCTCGAGAAGATTGCATCGGTTCGAAATTGTTCATTGAAATTTTCTGTGAGGGCGATTTATCGGCTAATTTAAGAGGTGAGAAGTTTCCCGTTAGGTTCCACTCCGTTTCTTGATCCGCTGTAGTTTTATTCGGATTTGGTTTTTTCCGGAGATATATTTTACATGGAGGACATGAACTCCTAAGTCTTGTGAAAGGTCAACATCCTTTTGAGAAAACTCTTTTGTGGCATATTAAATTCAATCATTCAACCGCGTGAATTGGATGTGATCCATTTAGAAGTTTTTCGATTGTTTTCCATAATAAGATTAGACATGCAAAAGAGCACCGATCACACCCGAGAATGTTCTCATTAGGGGAACAATTTGAATCTTTTGATTGATGAAAATTTAGGCGGGTCACCTCAATATTTGTCTAATTAGTTGGGATTTCTTTTCTCATTTAATTTTGTGATTTATTTTTTCACCTAAAGAGACACGAATCTTCATCACAGGCTTACTGGAAATTCTGTTCTACCCTTTCACAACTAATTTCTCGATCGTCCATGATACACGTGCCGCTGCGAAACAAAATTCGTTTTGGTGTATGTGACCGTCTGTCCCAACTTGGAATTCGTGACGAAATAAGACCACACTTGATAGCCTGGCATAAGTGTAGTGGATGGGACATGGCTCATAATCAGTAGGGCCCAATACACGCGAAAGGGGGAATCGGTAACCATGACACTGAAACTCGGAGTGGCATGGGACCACATAAGCTCTGATTAGGTCAGGTGTGGTGACCAGCCGAGAGAGAGAGAGCGAAATGCTATCACCAAAGTAACCGGAACACTTGAGATTCGAAACTCTTGCCCTTTCGGTTGCAGACGCCTAATCCATTTGACCACTTACGGCTGATCCATTTAACCATTTCCGGTCATAGCTTTAGGAAAGAACATACATTTTTATGGTTTGTTTATTTTCACTATGCTGGGGTTTTTCCATTCCAAACATGTTTCCTTATTCCAATGGGCATCGACGTACGTCGTGACGTTCACCTTTCCAAGTACAGCTGTGCGCTTGTACAGTTCGTTAACGTTTTCGTGAGGTTCTGCTCGCCAAGCTTGGCACTCTGACCACAAATGTTTCATCATCACTCCAGTTAACATCGTCTATGCGTGTGCGCAGTTGGTGGAGTTCCGCGTGTATAACTTCACCACTACAACTGACTTTGTATCTCGTCCACAACCTTGGGTTCGCAGCAAGTTGTTTGTTTCCCTAATTGACGTGTGCTAAACTGATTGTCATCCACTGACGGACAAACACCATCAACTGTACACACGCACTGACAATGAGACGTTTCCGATCGTAACGCCAAGCGCAGTGCTGAGAACCTCTCAATAACCAACGACTTGAGCTACGAATCAACACAAATCGTAAAAATCACTGAGGTTGTCATCTGTTCAAGTTTTTAACATCAAAACGGTCATTTTATACATGTAACAGAAGCGTCTGTATCTACACAGGTCACAGATCACCTTTATTCTGGCTGTATTTTACTTTTCTAGTCAACAATTGAAGCCGATTTCTCAAATTTATGCAAACCATACATTTCTCCGTAAGTGATTTGAGTACTGGCGGTTGCATCGTGACGCACTGATATTATACCAACATCGTGATTCTGAATGTGCATGTAACGCGTGCTATTACCTGCATCCGCTGGTCTCTGGTTCACGATTTGTCCTTCGACTTTAGCACAGTAAAAGCCAGGAAGCTAGGGACCCCCTTTGCAGAAGCTCTAACCTCGTCCATATTACAATATCGAGACGCAACAGTTGTACTGTACTGTATATACTAGGGACCTTGGTAAATGATAAAAATATTTCATTTTATACGTTTTAGTAGTAGGAGATTGAATGTTTACATGAAATAATTCACCATGTGATATCATCACTCAACTCACCATAAAGAAACCATGGAAGCACTGTACAGCTGTTTCATCCTTGTTAAGAATCATCAATAGTGCATATCCACCGCGCCTGAATTGGGACGCGAACCTGGGACGAACGATTTTGAGTCGAACGCCTTAGCCATTACGCTACCGGGCAGGCTCTGAACGGTTTGTTGAACTTCACCACATGATGTTGCACCTATCCGTCACTGGTTTGCACGGTTACTGTCCGTTACCTCACAGCGATCGACCCCTACTGATAGATGACTTCTCTGCAGGTAGCCTAAGTACGACGAAGGCTTTGGGTATGACCTACAGAGCTTGATTACTTGATACATTTTAGTAGAAATCAACACATCGTAAAATGCACTTCAGTTGTTATATGTTCAAGTTATTTTTAATTACCATCAAAACGCTCATTTTATAATGTACAGAAGCGTCGTATCTACAAGTCCAGATCACCTTATCTGGCTTATTTACCTTTTCTAGGTTAACAATTGAATGCCGATTCTTCAAATTAAATGCAAAACCTACAGTTTCAGTAAGTGATTTGATACTGCGGTCTGATCGTGAGCAACTGATATTATGACCACATCGTGATTCTGAAATGTGCATGTAATGCGTGCTATTATCCTGCATCGGCCTATCTCTGGTTCACGATTTGTCCTTCTACTTTAGACAGTAAAAGCAGGAACTAGGGGACCCCTTTGCAGGAACTCCCAACCTCGTCCATATTACTAATATCGCAGCACGCAACTATGTCTGTACTTTATATATAACCCGGACCTTGGTAAATGAATAAAATATTTCATGTTATACGTGTTTAGTCAGTAGGAGATTGAATGGTTGACATGAATGAGTAGTTCACCATGTGATATCATCACTCACAGCTCACCAATAAAAAACCATGCTGAATCACTGTACAGCGTTTCATCCTTGTTAGAGATCACTCGAAATTAGATGCCGGATAT
>LUCM01006056.1:13605-29929 GCA_008360955.1 Fasciolopsis buskii
TGCATATCCACCGCGCCTGAATTGGGACGCGAACCTGGGACGAACGATTTTGAGTCGAACGCCTTAGCCATTACGCTACCGGGCAGGCTCTGAACGGTTTGTTGAACTTCACCACATGATGTTGCACCTATCCGTCACTGGTTTGCACGGTTACTGTCCGTTACCTCACAGCGATCGACCCCTACTGATAGATGACTTCTCTGCAGGTAGCCTAAGTACGACGAAGGCTTTGGGTATGACCTACAGAGCTTGATTACTTGATACATTTTAGTAGTAGGAGATTGAATGTTTTCATGAAATACCGCTTATCTAAGAGTTTTATTACATCAGATCATTAAATACACTTACATGGTCACGTATACTATGCCTTTGCAATTATGAATCACACTTTTGAATGTGCTGCTCAAAGCGACGGAAGACATAGGCCTGCGCAATATGGAAAGCACGTTTTCAAATGCAATGATAAAAGTGAGAGTAGGACGGAATAGAAACAAGTAGCTCTTCGAAATTTCCCATCCGTTCTGAGATTTGATAATGATGAAATAGTAAGCTAGTGGTACTGGATTAATGCATGACACAATGTACTTTTCAACACCATAATCCCTTTTACGGAACAACTTTTGAGGTGACAGCCGTATGGTCATCGGAAATTTTTTTACTATTTAGAACGTCTCTGATCTAAACCCATCGCTGTGGTTGTATATATCTAATCGCAACCCAGGTCAATAAATGTCCTGTCGAGATAACGAATCCATAACTACATTCTTCTGTCTCTTCCCTCCATACACTCGTCAACAAAACAAACCGTCCTCCAAAGTTTGATTTTTCATGGGTAAAACAAGTATATTCACATGTTTTAGCTCACATTGTTTAGTATCTAATGTATTCCATACTTATCGTCGTTTTCTGCACCAGAAGATGATATTTCTTTGCCATATCTTCCTGATAAATTGAGCGAAATAACTTTCGTCGGTGTTGCTGATTAGTAGTAGGAACATCACTTTTTCTGTGCATTAACTTGGTGAATTTTCCGAGCCGTATCTGCGCTAACGGTTTCGTTTCCACCCGAAACGTTGTAAAGAGACCTTCTCAATAGCTTCAATGTATTCAGTAAAGTTTGTAAGAAAGTATCCGTGTTTGCATGCGATAACAAACTCAGTCCTTTTTTATAAATTGGGGACTTGACAAAAATGTTTTCTGCTGAATCCTCGCCGTATAATCGCAGAAACTACGTTAGAATTTAACGGATCGTTCCCAAATAATCTTGTGTTGTTGACTAAAAATTTCTCCTACTAGCACTCCAAATAAATCTATGATGTTCGACTCGTCCTTCTATCACACAAAGAGTTAGTTAGTAACATATTTTTATGACTACCTAGGATGGTATTACACCACTCGATACAGACCTTATGTGCTGTCGTTCCCACGCTGGCCTCGTGGTTAGAAACGATTTTAAGGAAAGTCTACTTTAGCTGGCCACCATGTGACGACTGTGGTGCACCCAACGACATTACTCATTTAGACAGTTACCTCACAAGGTACTGTGAGTTCACTTCATGACACGTTTGTATTTTCTAATATCGACGTAGTACGAACATATCACTGGGTCCCACTCGCTGCTAAATACGTCGAGAAAACTGCTTTTACATCAACCTGTGATTCAATTGACTTCCCACATATGCGTTCCGGGTTGCGCAGTGCTGCTCAAACGTTCCGGATGGTTATCTATAAAATTATACAACCCTTAGTGATACAATAATCATGTCCGTGACCGTGGAAGAACATATCCGTCATTTGACTCTACTGTTCCATCGTCTATTCAGCCAACGAACGTAGTAGCCGATTCTTATGAATGTGAACTCGGAAGAACAGAATTGTCGCTCTTGGGCTGCGAAATCATTCGACACGGCATTAGATTTTGTTAGGACGAAGCACTCGTTTTATTCGAATAAGCTGTCTCTCCCTCCCCCCTTACTGAAAGTGATAAAAGCGTATTCGCTTTCATCATCACTTCGCACCCCAGACGGCTGAATGGTTGCGCATCTACCAATTACCCCATTTAGTACTAATCCACCTAAGTTAACGCTTGCAGATGTCCTACAAATATTTTTTCAGTTGAACCAATAGTTACTCAGACAATGCCTTACGTGAACTAGTCTTCTACATCAAGAAAAGTGGCACGTGCTTCGGATTTTCTTTCGGATCGGTCTTGCAATCGCTAAGATTGTATCTTCGATACTTTACTCGATCAGAATCAAAATATGGTTCGCTTGATCGTGAGCTTCTGGCAACGTGTAATCCGGTGAAGTATTTTCGCCATGTAGGGTAAATTCGTTACTACATACCCTGTGGTCGACCACAAACCCCAAAAGTACTTAATACATACTCAAACTGATCGTTACTCCCCGAGAGAAGCCGGACACTCCGGTTATATTTCACCGTTCATAGCCTTGCTAACTGGTGCTATAGGTGAGTTGAACAGCGTTGCGAATGGTTTGTCATATGTACGGCCCATTATCATAACGACTCCTGATTTTTATTTTTCCGTGGTTATGAATCAGCCACGAACAAAGAATTTGAATAGAAGCAGCTCAGTCGTCATCTCACTAATTCTGTCAGGCAACACCCGCCACGGACGCTGGTACGATATTCTACGACATACCTACTATTTTGCCTCGATTAATCTTCGATCTTTTACTTCCTTTATTAATGGAATAACAGTGTACATCATTCTTCAGAAAGGGGGAAGTGGCTAACAAAGGTGGTGAAGTTTACTGGTGGTGGGAGGATTTGAACCCGCGACCTTCACTTCTAAATGCAACGACCTTATCCACTTGGCCACCGCCGGCCAATACTAACCTCTGGTTAAGGGTATCTAGTGTTTTATGCAATACATGAACTTAAACTTCCAGATATCACAACCAACCAGGGCTTAGTCGTCGTACGATTCTTCTGCTAGTCCGCGAGTAATCATGCTCGTACGTGGGTTAAGTAGCGTTTACCGTACCAACGATATGAAATGTACGGGCATGTTGCATCGTCAGTTAGTGCTTTCGCTAAGTCTGATTCTCGGTTTGATCGCTCCCATGTTGATATTGTTGGCTCTAGTACCCCATCACACGTGTACATCTCTATATTGGAATTCGTCGATGGATTTACTACGTAGGTCGAAACTATTCTCCTCTTTACTGTCACGACGAATTTAGTGGCACGATGTTTCGTAGAACGGTGCACAACTGTACATGGCTGTTCCTCTAACGTTAGTAATGATCGAAAGCAAAAATTCAAGTCGAATCTGTTCTCTTTGATAGTCAATGTGCTACGTACGGAGCCGATGCGTTCGACTACCTACCATCAGGAATCGAATATCTGTATAGTCAACTCCAATCGTATATAAAGTTCACGCAAACCTCGAATGGTTCAACAATTTACCGCGTGTTCTTTTTGGTATTATTAATTGCCTAAAATATTCGGAAGTTTCTATGTATAACTTGTTTTCGGTACCACAGTACAAGCGCCTGAAGACTTCTTCATCCAACGGGGTCCCGATTCATTCAACGAACGTACGTACACAATGCCCCTGTCTACGCACATGCGGAATCCACCTTCGGGCCAAAATCGTTTGTCGTAGTGACAAGTAATCGTCCGACTGGACTCGAATCCTGCCTGGATATATTCCCCCTTGTTGATTCCATATTCAAACCGCGGCAAATGCCTTAAAATACCTATTTCGTGTGGTTTCTCGTCACTATGAAACATTCAAGTTTGATTGAACTGACCATAATGATATAATTGGGATTCGTTTTATCAAAAGTGCATGTGTCAATGACAACGCATTAGGAAATCTGACGTTAGCTTTGCTGACGACACTCCCGTATCACGCCAGAGTCTCTAAACACCCTAGCCACGGAGAATTTTGAAGAAGACTCCCATCTCATGTTCCGGTTGGAAGATTCTTTGTCCTGCCCTTATTTTCCAGAAAGTCAAACAGGAATTTTAAGCTATTTCTAATGACTACTTTAATATTTTTATTTACATCACAGGTTTTTCAAACGTTCTACCCGGAAACTTCTTTACTAGTTTCCATCTTCCAGAGAAAATGAAACATTTTTCGAACATCTGGTCTGTCGCTTGATTTTGATCTTAGACATTTTTATTTAGTTGCGTTTGTTTTAATGGATACGATATCGATACGTTTTCGCTCGTAGCGATCCATTCGTGAGTCTTCGCTTTCGATTTACGTTTGCTATCTGTTGGGTTTTGTAATCTTAGTGCCTCGAACTATATAGACCACATTTCCGGGATCCGGTCTTTGGTTTGAGTTTCCTTTATTACATCGTCTGAACTGTATTTGGCAATTTGGGGCTTCGTGATATAATGGAAGACACGTCTGGGCTCACACTCCTGTTTCACTAATAGCCTTCCAAAAACGTGCCCTGGTTTTCATCGTTACCTCATAGCACCATCTACTCAAAAGAAAAACAAAGAAAACGAGAAATAATGAGAGATGGAGTGCAAATTAGTAAGTTGAACCACGATACAGATAAGTGGAGATCTCGGATCCGGGAGCATCACTTGGAGGTGCAAGTGTAGAAAGAGAGCACCTCTTCCGGAGAATCTTATTCTCTCCTGACCATAAGATGGCCCTCGAGCTCAAGATTGGGATGCGGATAAAACAAACCAGCAACTAATTGTTTTGGCACAGAAACTAAAATAATGATTACTTTTACCCCGATAAGGTCTCCAATTTTCATTCATAGTTCTCTTTTTTATCAAAAGCTAGAGTAAAAAAATTACTCTCTTCAGGCTTTTTACACCACGATAACTAAAAGTGAAAAAACTTGCCGGTAAACCTAAAATTTGTTCACCTCGAGACTGCAACCTAAAAATAGTAATTGGTTGTTTTCAAAATGAAAAGATGGGGATTTTATACGGTGACCAGGGTCCATTAACAGAAACCATTAATGACAAAATCCTGATTATGAGTCTGTGGAGAATGTGTTTAGACTAGAGGCACCAGACCACTCCCAGTGTGTAATATTTGTAGTTCCGAATAATCCGACGGAGCACATTCCGTGTATGCTCATTCTCCTGTTCTTGTGGGGCAACGTACATTGGCCGTACATCCAGACGCCTATAAGAACGGGTTCGTGAACGCCACCCGGCTTGGTTAAACACAGGAATGATTAAAACTATCACCAGTGCTGTGTGTTCACACTTGGTTGATTCCAACCGCGTAGTGAATGTTGCTGAGGCGTTCAGAATAGTCTACAAAGTTCGGGGTAGGTTATCAAGATTGGTTAATTCGCGGGTCATTTCTACAGCTGCGGCCGTATGCATTCGTCTCTACGATCCCCCGTTGTGTGCCCAAAAGCAGTTCGTACAAACACTGAAGCTCCCCTGGCCCATTCGGCACCTCCGAAAACCTATCGAATCCCTTACAGACCTGGACCATCGCTGTGAACCGCATCCCCCCAACCTATAATTTCGCCACCATCCGTTTTCCACACACACACGACAGTGGACTTATTTTGATTACTAGAACTGTAATTTATCATCCCCTTCTCTTTTGTAGTAAATCATTTTTAACGATATGTATTGGCATGACTACGAATAACTGAAAACGAGCTTGTTCGTCACACTGTGTTGCTTCTCAATCTGCTCTGCGGGATTATTCGTAAGGCTAAAACAAGCCAAAGACCCATTTATAGTTCCATAAGTAATGGCGCAAGGCTCTTAAATGACGGGTGTCTGTGTCCTTGTCAGGTAGACACTGGTGAGTGGATTTGGGCATCATTTGCGCTCTCTCGAATTATCGCGCAAGGTTAGAGTATCATGGTTCATCTCCCATCTGACGACCCTCCAATAGCCCAAAACGGGAATACAGAAACGAAAGCATAACTGATATGAACGGGTGCTTCCAAAAGCGAGCAAGATGAGAGGGAGCATACGCACTCAGAAATCTTTTATTCTAACTTTATTTTTTTACAAGCTCTATCTGTTATGATTTCCGAGAATTTGAGGGCGGATAGAATGGTACTTTAATTCCTCGGAGAATTCGAGCTAAAAATGCTAGCACCCTCGGTAGGGCTTGACAGCAGTTGACTACTAGCGGAAGATAAAAGGAACTATCCAATACTTGTTTTCTACTGATGTGCATGAAAGACCTAAGCACACATTATCCTTCCACGGTAATATTGTCGAATAATTACTTTTTATTTTTCGGGCATTTGCATTTCACTTTCTGGTAGCCTTTCATTAATTGTTCCCGAATACGTTTCGCTGTCCAACCGGGATGTTTCTTCCTCAAACATTCGTACATTTTCGAGACAAATTTCAAATAGGCTGCACTTTGTGGATTACGTGGTTTTGGTCGTCGTAATGCGGCCGCTTGTTTGCGAAATTTATCCCGTTCGGCTTCGGATAGTTGACGCCATTGACAAGCGCAATATCGTGAAAAATCAGCCAAATTTCCGGCATAAAATTTTTTCATAGAACGTACAAACAATGCATACGGTCCGGGAGGGCGTTTGTTTGCTATTTTCGTTCTGTTCTCCGTTTGTGTTCGTGCCTGTCCCGGACATAATGCCATCTTGAAAAATAGGATCTTTTCCCTGATCGTACAGATTCTTGTAATATTTCAAACGTATTGATCGATCGTCGGTGGCTTGTTTCAGATTCACGACTGGTCGCGTATATGTGAGGTCACGTGGATATGTGCGTTGGTTCCGAAGGTTTGACCAGATTGTGCGCAAGTCTAGCTTTTGTAAGTACTCGCATATGTCACTGGGCGCACCATCAACTGCGTGTTTCTTTCTCTTCGTGAGAAAAACCATGACTAAAATATTCTACCTTGGATAAAAGTCTAATTTCATGCTGCCATTTTTTTTCCAAAACTGGAATTTAAGTTAAACAAAGTCAAATAAGCATATTAAAGATTTCGACGTATAAAATGTCCAATGGTTACTTAATCTCACTGGAAAGCAGAAAAGCCCCTGTGTACTCCGATTTTGGTTGGCTGCAGTTGATCGATCGAATTTTTTCTCCCATGGACAATTTACTGGGTTTTTTGAACCTCGGAAGGTAGAATACGGTTGGAAATGTATGGCGCTCCGTGCGGGCAAATACTTGCTACCGGCTCCAGCGAGTGAAAGGAGTTGGGTGGAAGCGTTGGAGCGGATCACGGCATTGGGAACGCCCGGTACCGAAAAGTATCGTTCGAGATCGCTTTGTCTCATTCTGGAGGTGTGATACAAACAAGCAGATCTACACTGTCCGCCAGAAAAACGCTGCCCCATCCAGATAACCTAGGATTTGATGGTTCCATATCACTGATTTGGCATATTCCAGTCTAAACAAATCCAGCCGTACATTTACGTGACAGATGTTGCTGCACGTTAGGAGAAAATCGTGGTGGTCGCATCATTTCAGACGTACTGACGGCTGTCAGCCCCGTCCATGGAACAGCATATTGACCATAGGTCAACCATGTTTGCTCATCTCTCAGTAAAAAAAAATTGGTAAACGGTAGTGGCATCGACCTTTCGGAAGAATCTGGCGATTACTGGACATTATTTTCCATACGATATGCTCTTATGCTTGGTTTCACGTATGTGAACGCTTCATTCTGTTTTTTTTCAATCAAACTGTAATGAATGCTCTCACACTCCTCGGTCCATTCCCATTGGCCTGACGGCACCGTCACTGCGACGTTAAAAATAATCAAGGAGCCTGGTTTTGGACATCACCTAACCGAAAGTAAATTAATTCAATCTACTGGAGTTTCCCTTAGGAGCATTCGCACAAAGAGTTCAGGATCTCGCTGATATCCATTGACAGTGATCTTGAAACCAAGAAAATCCATTTCTGAAGCACCGAATGTGCACCTTGTAACTTGGTTGGACACGTCCTTCTTTATCAACCGATCAAGTGCCGATTTCAATCCTGAATCTTTATCATCTTATTTTGGCTCCAAAAATGATAACATATCCCGGGTACGGCAACAAACGACTGAGACTTTTATTTTTGTCTTTAACTTCTTTTAATAATGAAACGATGGTGTTTAACGGTTTCAGGAAGCGCGCCGAGTTTCTTAAGTGACGATGTTGACCGACAGTGATCTTCACGTCTAAACAACACGACCTTATCTGTCTGATCACCGCTCTGGATTATTTCGTCTATAGCAGCAGGTTGAGACTTGAAAACCAAATGGCAGAAAGGCCGAATGCACGTGATCCCCTGGAGTGTTAGTAGTAGGTAATTGTTTGACATTTTCGAGGTCGATCTTCTAGAAATACTTGCTATTAATTGTCCATTTCACGAAATCTTCCAACTATGATAGTCGATGCAAATCTCCACGGCCGTGAATGGAGTGCCAGTCAGCAGTCATCACATATCCGGATGGAGGGATTTGATCATCGCTTTTCATTTCCAACAATTTTGGAGTCGCCTATCCTGATTAATTACCACGGGTAATAATGTGCTCCTGTTCCATCATAATAGTCTAAAGGACATTTTCTCATTGCCCACATGACAACACATTTAGCTTCATAAACGCAAGATTTCCATCGACATCGAATATCGCCGGTACTACTTCCCTTCCGGCTTTCGCATTGTAAAATTGTGCAACCACTGTTTGTATTAGTGAGTGATCCACAGGAGCGTTTGATTTTTGCTTGAAGTGAAATCGTGCGACCCAGAACACGCAGTCCGAGGAGAGACAAACTTTCAGTCAGTACAAATAACCTGATGCGAATATATTCACTCTCTAACAGTATCCGAAGATTTGTTTTGCTGAGCAGCGTGAGACGCTGACCAGTGGTGATACCGCAGACACGCAAAATACTAGGCTTGGCACAGGCATTTCACCGTATTATGTCAAGGATTCTTTTTCTCTAATATGGCAACAATGAACTAATGTTGAAGTCCATTTTGAAATGCATCAGCTTTTTATAGAAAGTGGTTGCAGTCGGTCGAAACTTTCCATGCGAAATAATCCTCCTCAAAATAGGGTTAGCGCTGTTGGGTGCAAAAGTCAAGGGATTTCAGTCAACGAGAAAGGTAACCACGCAACGACCTGATGATAGCCCGTAATCACTGACTGTAGATTGCGGATAATTGAACTAAAATGCATGAAAGTCATTAAAATAAAGTTACTATGTATACATATATATAGTGCATATACATGTATTATCTGTACGGGCTTGAAAACAAGCATGGGGTCAACGCGACAATACGTGAATGGACCCGGGGAGGGAGGGCGAACAAGAAGGAGAAAAATAATAAACCATAACCAACCAATCGTTTTTTTTCGTTTTATTTTCACCGTGCACATTTTGTGATTTTTTGGTTGTTTTCGGATTATTTATAAGGGGGTTGAGTTCCACACACACACTGGCCACACTATATTCACCCCACGCACTTCGGTTCTGAGCCATATTTCTCAGTGTATCAAACCAGCAACAATCCCGACCTCTTGGGTCCCAACCACAAAGGCGGGAAGCACCAGCCAAAGCCAGCTTCTTCCTATCTCTGCGCCAACTCATAGCCTGGTCACAACATTGCTTTTTCCAGCTTTCGTGCAAAAGGAGCACGAAAGGGTGGACGACAGGCAGGCTTACGCCACGGGTATCTTAGTCAGAGGACTACTGTTGCGCCGAACACATGACGACACACCTCGACATTGCTCAATCGATGTTCCCCACCTGGAACAAGCAATGCTTGGAAGACATCGGCGGGCAAAACAACAAGTCGACGGGCATCCTCAACACGGATAGGCTAGCTCTGGCAACTGCAAAGTAGAACTGTGACATTGTACACCCCCCCCCTGAGGGAAAGCTGGATGTCATGGCGGGGCCGTGTGTCGTATGTTCGCGAAAACTGCTCTGGCTTCCGCATTTCATAATGTGACTCACTCCCCAACACTGCCGCCATGTGATCAGGCTTCCGAGGTGGTGTGCAACTTAAACAACTGCAGCGGATACTATTACCACAGATTTATAGTAACCGTTATTGAAAATGAAGAAGCGCACTTGATTTTTGATGGAACTGTCCAAGTGAAGTCATCCTGAATCGTTTTCAAATGTTTCCATGCCTGGCGTGCAGAACGCAAACGTTCAACTGTCATTCAGCGTGACGCTGAGACAGCACAGGCGTTATTAGGGAGAACTTCAACGTCGCCTTGACCTTCAGCTACGAATGCACTAAACGCCTGCTGGTGTATGTGTAAAGGGTTAGCTGTACTCCGTTATCTTGATTGCGAAATATAGTGATGCTGGCTGATACGCTTGCTGGGTTTACTCTCACGAGTTTTTTCCACTGTTCGCATTTCAGAGAAGGAAACTCGCCGCCCCACCTCGAAGGAGCCGTGCATGTTACATAAGGTAGGTCCTGCAGGCGACCATATTGGTTTGGCGGTACATGTGCTGATGCTAGTTGCTGCGCTTACTGAGTTTCGGTTCATGTTGGTTTTCTCGTTCTTGTGCTTTCCACGTAGATCAATCATTCCTTTGAGGATCGGTTCCCCAGTGCATGCCACACTAGCATTGCTTTAGATCGCCAAGATTTGACAACGCAGCTGACTATTTTTGTTTGAATTTGTTGATATTCGGTGATCAATTCTTTAGATGTGCTGTCCTGGTGGATTTGAATCCGTGCGGAGTAATAATGTTGTCCAGCATGAGTTTACTGCTGTTGGGTTCTTCAGTTTAATCAGCTAGATGACTTGTTCGTTCCTCAATAAACTAACCAGAACCTCATGAAAACCAGCAGTCTGAACTGTGGCCGGTAAGGGATGCTATTCCAGCTATATTTGTTCCAAATCTAAATAGGACCATTCCATTGCTTGATATTGATAGGGTAGGGATGAACCTTGAACAAGATACACTCGATAAACACAAACCGATGCAATCGGATCGTATCAATTTGTGATCGCGTTCGGACAGCTGAGTCAGAGTGAAGCTACGTTTTCACACTGGATGTCAGTCGTTAACTAACAACGAGTAACGAGTAGACCGGAGAAGAGTAAAGGGATATACCGAGTGAGTTACTTGATAGTTCATGCCAGCCATCTAGCTCGAGAGATATTTGTGGCACTTCGAAACGACTCTAACCGGTTGAGGTTGGGAGGCAGCTAACGAGACGGATTTATTTAACAGACGATAACTCGGCAAAATGTTCAAAAATGTGGCACTTACACACTTTGGGATAATTATTCACGAATTATATGTGTGCGATAGATTCTTCAGTTGAATGAGAAAATTTGGTAAAGACTTGACTTGAATATCTTTTCTAGAGTTAAGGGGAACGGCTGGTTGAGGCCAGCCAATCAAAAAGATGCAAGCAATGCGTCATTCTTAGGCGGAGAACAAACAACAATATTTTGTTGCGGTTTTCAAACGAACCAAGCCGATTTTCTAAACCAATGAGTTGGGAATCTAATGTCATTTTTCTAAATTTTTATTCATTTGATTATTGGTATTATTACGTTAAATTCTACACGCAAATTGGAATTTTTTACGTTGACCATCAGTTCATCTGTTGTCTATTTTTGCAATCATTAATCGCGCATCAACGTGATCTGTTTTTGGTCTATTTATTTCACAGAAACATAAACTAAACTGAGAAAAAAGAAAACGAGTGGTACTGAGTAATTGAATGCAAAATAATATATCTAAAAACTATACAAGTTCAAAGGATTTCCAATATAGGAATACCACTGATTGCGCCAGTGATCCATCAACCATCTCTGGGGTTGATCGCGTGGACCACAACCCGACTCTCTAACCATGTCTACGCGGACCAGCTAGCTAATTGAAGTTTTCATACCTCTGATCGTGCTATTGATTGACCACGTCCAACGAGGGTGACAATTTTTTCGGGTATGTATAAAATATGTTTCATTTGTCTTAATCTATTCCCATTCATTTCCTCCTTTGGAGATTGCACCCTTGGACACGGTACCTCAGCCTTGACCTTTGATCTGCTCACAAAGTTCTCCTGCTTTATTTTATCAATACCATTAAGACAACGGTATTCGAACACCGAATGTCTTCGTACATTTGCACTCAACGATAAAAATTGCCGGTTCCAACCCCTCCATAATTCATTTAACTGTAGAAGCCGTACAACATGGTCTTTCTACTATATTTGTAGCGGTTGTTCTTGACACCAAAATGTTGAAATAAAAAAAAACATTTTTAAAACAAAGCCACTGTTAATTCCGTTCCCGAGTGAGCATTTTTAAGTAAGTCAGTCAGTAAACAATTCGTTGCACCTTAAGAGCGCACGAAATTCCAGCATTTGACAGACATTCAGTCGGTAGGAGTGTTTGTGAATTCGCCACTGTTGGGACTACCAAGCTATCTAGTTTTAAAACCGGCCTCCATTGATTAGCCTCGGTCCCGTGAAGCATTTCAGTACTTCGAAGCCCCAAGGTATATCACAAGTAAGGATAACTTCATTTTGAGATGCCTAAATCATTCAAGTGACTCTCCTCAGTCAGGCCAAATCGTACATGGCGGATCATGCAGGACCGTAATAGGCGTTAACTTTTATATTAATCACTTCGAATAGATATCACTCAGCAATTAATTGGTTGGTTTAAGCCTACTTGCTTAGGTGGATAAGACGTTATCCGGTCATGGTTCATCTACATATTTATCCCTCTCTCTTGGGAAACGTGGAGCACCGCTGGTTCACTGGCCTCATTAGCGAGTTCAGCATCGTGTCGTTCTCATCTGGGTTTGCTCGAAAATAGAAGCTTCATGATCCCCGTTGTCTTCGATTTTTCCGCATTGATCGAGAGATCAAAGAATGGGAACTTTGGATGAATCATTTGCATAAAATATTCATAAACCAGACATGTAGTAAAAAATGGGACCGGTAGTTATTGATTTTTTCTCCGACTGGCTCGAGTTCTTATCAACTTGAGAGTAACTGGGAGAACTGTCGCAACGGAAAATTCACGAACCAGCTTTACAAGAGAAATCCATCCGAAATCAAATACACGAAGCATTGAACCACGATCCCATGAAACAGGGTCATGAATCCTTAAGCCCTCTACGAAACAGTCATTTGAATTCTATCGATTGGAGACGTGAACGTCTTTTAGCAAAAGTTGAGATACTCTACGGAATGGAATGTACGAACTTGATAAAGCTGGCCATGGATACAAACGGAAACTGTGTAGCCTTCACTACTAAACAACGACTAGAAAATTCCACTCCATTCAACTCACCCCACCCTAGCCTAGCCTGTTATACCACAACGAATCCATTGTAAAACAAAAGCAATCAGCCCAGTTATCGGCCAGTCAATTACACAAGTTCAATCTACATGACTTGAAGAATACGAGTAGGAACCCAAAAAAGCAGTTTGTTTGCTCCCCAAGATTTGACATATACCGTGACCACAGAAAATTTCAAATTTATTGACTTGGTCTTGTTAATTGGTTTTTTTCATGAAATAATTCATCACGTGATATCATTGCTCAAGTGACCATGGGGAAAGCGTGGAAGCACCCTACAGCTGTTTCATCCTTGTTAAGAATCATCAATAGTGCATATCCACCGCGCCTGAATTGGGACGCGAACCTGGGACGAACGATTTTGAGTCGAATGCCTTAGCCATTACGCTACCGGGCAGGCTCTGAACGGTTTGTTGAACTCCACCACATGATGATGTTGCACCTATCCGTCACTGATTATTTCATGAAAACATTCAATCTCCTACCACTAACACCTACTTCCTTTATCAATGAAATGACAATGTACATCATTGACATATTGTCCCTACGATGTGATTATTACGATGTATTCTGTATAGGATTATTAGAATCCGTTCTTAATATCATATTACGAACTTGGCATTTTGGTCAGGTTATTCTTAGGGAATTAACCTGATCAGTTGGTTACCATTGGATATTCCAATCGCTGACAAGTGTTACCGTTGCACTTCAGCGATTGGCGAATATGTCGTGATCAGATTGCTTTATTTGCGGTCGTCGGTGTGCTTAATCTAGTATCCTTATTTTTTGGAGGATTAGACTACTCCCAACTTTACAATAAATAAATTTGGCAATATCTTTACTCTTATTATTATTGAACAGTTATGTCATTCGAGGAGGAGGAGGATTTTTAGTCATTGCTTAAACGGATGGTCTTTCTGTCTTTCTGTTATTTACTGAGTGTTCACCAATATCGACAGTTCGCAGAGAATGAATTGGTATTTCTTTCACTTCCTGGCTCCTGTTGCCCACGAGTTATAAATCTTCTTGAAAGGACACAGTTTGCCCGCTGGAAGTCATGATTCTTTCAATCCATTAGAGAGTGTCAGAAGCATAAATCTGTTTCATGTAGATATTTGCTCGTGAATCGTATACCCATTAGTTACTTTATCACGTGCCTTCAAACTAAACATTTCCAGAAAAATGATGGCCCACTTTTCACGAGATCTGGTCAATCAGTCAGCTGTTGACACGTGGTCCTATTGATCAGAATGCCATTCACCTGAAATATAAGAATGAAGTGTCCAAGTATGGAGATGGCTCAAGTTAGGGGTACCAGATGCGCATACCGAACGACCAGCAATAACCACGAGATTGCCACTCTTTTTTTGGGGAACTTTATCTTTTCACTCTCACGCAGAACATAGTGTTTACAACGAGGACCCACATTTTGAGACTCTATATCCTTTTTCCTTAGGCCAGTTTTGCTCACGAACCTAAAAACGTCCGACATATCTCCGTGTGATTCTTAACCGGACTCCTCGAGCTCCTGATGATTCAAAGAAAAACCAGTACAATCGTGATCCAGTTCAATTAATCGCATTCAACTATCGCGCTGAGCGACCAATAAAAATAACCTTTTTGTGTCCATATTTTTCATTCTAGATAAATTTGGTGATTGCTAACTTAACTTGAAGGCAGTTTCCACAATTGTTCGTGGCTGATTTTTGCTGGGAATCGGATGATAGAGGAGTCACTGACCGGGCTAATTAAAACTTTTGCGCACTGATAGAGTAACTGAGATTTGCCTTTAGATCATGAACGATTGATCACCAATCAACGGGACATCTTTAGTACACGAGTATGACTGAGAATGAAGTGTCAACGATATAAATATCAAGCTCATCGGCCAAGAACATAGGAGAACCACCAACCTAGGTTAAGACAAAAATCGAACTTCCAGATTCAATTTTTGCTACTTCACATTATAAACATTGGCTCTACAGCAGTAGTCAAGCAACTAACCTCATGACCTTTTGAACGCAGTTTTCGGGATTCATAATTTTCCCACTCACTTTCCCATACAAGAGATTTTTAATGACTATGACCCAATTCCAAGATTATGGAATATATGTTGCTTGACGCGGCACAAACTTAGGCGCACAGATTGTAGATCGACTGCCTCAAAGGTTTATTGAACTTCATTACATGTTATGACGCCAGTCTGTTAAGGACCTGCATTCCTACAGGCTAGTGGCTCAGAATAATCGGCCCCGAAGATAGATGATTCCCTTTGTAAGCAGCTTACGATGAAAGCGTTGAAGTGGATCAGGCGAGTTAGACTACTTGACCAATGTCAGTAATATTTTAGATGTTCTGGAATCATGTGCATATTACTGCTGGGGGGATGTGCTTCGGACCATGTATCGTTGTTTACTTATTTGTTTTCATTTGCTCTAGAAGGAACCGGAAACGACCACACTGTGAAAATTACACTCCACTGTTTAATTATCATGCAGTGATATTTTAGGCTATTTTAAAAGTTCGCGTTGGTAGTGTTCAGAGTTTTGCGAGCGCCGAGTTTGCTGTGTAGAATGCATAAGTTTCATCCTCAGCAGAGGTGACATCGTTATCCATGATAGACAACAAAGCCTGGAACTTTGAGGTGAGCACATCAATGAGCAGTTTTGCCGGCCGCGCGCTGATATAGTTAGTTCAACATCCGCAGCTGCCAATCCTCAGGAGGTGCCTGCTGAAGCCATAACAGAAATAGAAGTAGAGTGGAAAATTCAAATGAGAAAGAGAGGAGAAGCAGCCGGTCCCGAAGAACCTCCATAGTACTATTCAAACTGAAAGGAGTAAACAAGATAAAACCCCTCACCTCATAGATTACTGATATTTTGAACGAGGAACGCATTCAGTCATCAGGGAATGCGTCACCAATTGCACGCATGTTCAAAATACCACATACTGAGTGAATGAAGCAATCACCGTGACATTAGTTTAGTTCCAATAGTCACTAAGGTCTCAGCTCAGATAATGCTGTGCCGCTTGACACCAGGTCGCGAGAGAAACATCAGAGAAAAACAAGCCGAATTT
>LUCM01006056.1:37435-51734 GCA_008360955.1 Fasciolopsis buskii
AGCGCCATGTCGCTGTGTAACGCGAACTGTTTCGGAAATTCGTACTACTTAGGAATAGGTTTTTGTCTGTACAGAACTGGAAATCCTTCTCCGTTATCTGTTCGCTGAGCATGTAAGGCACACTGCCCATCTAAACAGGTCTCCGATGCACTAAGTTTCCGAACTTGTACACCACTCCTATGTCACAGCGTTTGCTCTTCCAAACAAGAGTGGCGAGTTCATCATAAAACTCTGCATTTCGTGTGTCACTGTATATGCTGAATGACAAATAAACACTGCTATCCTTCCGGACACCGACTGATCCCTGCAGTCTCACGGCGCACAAGCGACTGTTGACTGCTATCCAGTCTAGTAGGACTGCTTCAGTCAGTGAACCAATAAATCTTGCGTATTTGGTTTACAGCACATTCTACTCCACAGTTCACTTACAAAGTTCATATCGTCCGGCTAGCTTTAGATTCAGGAGCCACCGTACTCCAGTTTCGCTCTCATTAGAGCGCCTCAGTGATGCGCCTAGTTTTTGACCTCTGGCTCTCAAATTGCAAGGCGTTGTGGGCCACTGTGCCACCAGCTCCCGCTTTAAGTTTGTTCAGGGTTCGTGCCCATTGACAGCTAATCATGCCGGACAGCCTCAAATGGAGTTATGGGACATATCTCGTTAACTGCAGTCTGATCCCGTCCATTAAATAAGGTCTTTGTCAAATTAAATGCGCACGTATCCGCTAGCTCATTCTTAATTGCTATTGACGTATATAGTCTATCATTACTGGTGAGTAATGTGTGCTATTTTATCACATTATCGCTCTTGAGACCCAAGGATTGTTTTTTCCGCGTTATTACAACTGGAGTTCATTTCCCAGCTTCGGAACTATCTGTTGACACTAAGGTTGTTCAGAATTAGATGGATGACCATGGCCAACAGGAATAGTTATTGGTCAATTCAAGAAGGTTGGATGTTTGTATTCGCCCTCCCACAGTCCATTTTGTCGGCACATGGCAATTCTCTACTCTTTACTCTTTTACTGTGCCTTTGGTTGTCCCACTTTAAGTCTCAGGGTCTTGAATGTCTATCAATTTCAACTGTGAAGAAGATCGCGTCGGCTCAGGGTTAGGCCCCTTCCACTATATCTGTGCGTCAAGCAGTTAATAAAAGGACAGATAAAGAAATCATCAAAGTACACACTAAAAGAATAATCAGTAATATCTTGCTATCACAATGAAAATTGCAGCTCCACGAACAAGAATATACTTACGAGAAACTCGTAGCGAAGTGTCCGTTTTCACTACATTCTGTGATATTCCCAAGAAATGAGTCCGTCGTAAAGGTATGGCGGAAATCAATTTCTTTGACCAATTTCCTCAACTGCTAGTGAAAAGAGGAATATCCTGAGCTTTAACTTGCATTTTATCCCACAGAGACTTCAGAACTCAGAGCTGTACCGGAAGGGTTAGTACATTGTGGAAATGGCTGTCCTATTTTTAACCGTAAAATTGGGGTGTGCATTGATTTGGCACAAATCGTTCACACATGCACGAAGATGAAAATGTGAGATAAGCCAAGAAGTACTGTCGGATGTGGTTCGTCAGTGTAGACCAGAGTGCCACTCCGAGATCCGTCGGACGAATTTGAAAGGTTAGCTAACCGCCTGGACGGGGCAAGCGAATTCCTGCATGTTTAAAAAGTCATTTGGACCTTAAAGGATATGAATTCAGCGACTTGCATGAGATTGACTACCGTTCGTGTTAAAAACAATTTCCGTATATCACATAAAACACATAGGAAGCGAAGATTCCTTTTCGCCTGTTCATTCTCCGACGTTCAAAAAAAATTGTACAATTCTCATGCTGTCAACAAAACTGCAAGATGCGTTTACACTGTAAGGGAACGGAGTTATTCGAATTCTTAGTTCCGTCACTTTTTTTCTGATCAGCTTCACATTTTGGGATAATTATAATCAATAATTTGAATAACTTGATTTCTAGTCAGTGAAATATGTCCTTTTGTTTTGTTTCGAAATCGTCCACTGTTTTATCTTAGTATGATTTATACAATTAAGCAGACTAAAGCAGCTTATAAAATTAGGACAGAAAAACACCACAAATGTTCTTGGAATTGACCTCTGACTGCTCGACAAGCTGTCATTTGTATCTCATTGTTAGATGTCATTATATGAATTGGCTAACGCAGTGCAACCGAAACGAAGCCTCGGATGATTGCTCGGCAGTTTGATGAACCTTTTTGTTTCTTTCCTATAAGAAACAGATAGCTGCTTTGATTCCTTTTTACGTGTCGGTCATATAAGCCACCGTTTTATACTTGCTTGGAAATTCGTTTTGTGCACGCGTTAATCGCTCGTGCATGTTCCTAGTAATCTGTTGCGAAACGGTGTGCGTCCATCGTTGTTTGCTGGATTTATCCGAGTAAAGTTGAATGGTATTCATGTACCTTAGTCTACTCGGTGCACCTAACGAACACTAAGCGCATATGCTAGATGAATGTCTTCATTTGGTGATCATGCTGAAGTTATTCCCCGCTTATGGGTTATTCACACGGTTACCAGTCACTTCTGTTCGGTTGCATGAGTTCCAAAAGATGATTTGGGGTCCAGGAATTCCCTAAATTTTAGGCCACACGTATTTCTTTTCTCATGCTTAACTCATAATACTATAAAAATCCAATATACCGACGGATGCCTTGTTTCCGTCCATGTCAGTGGAGTTTGTGACATCCGCTTGGGTAAAAAGCAACGTCACAAAGCGGCAATCGTTCTGACCCACTGAAATTCAGGTGCATGATACGACCATAGATCAAGGTCGCAAATGACGCAGTCGAGCACCAAAATGAACCATTCGATTGGTGTTCATATTCATCTTCATATAGGACGGGGGAATGCATAAAGAGCAAGGTCAGTCACGTTTCCAGTCGGATACGTAACTGGTCACTTGGATCAGATCAAAAACTAGAAGTTTGAGTTTCTTATGTGCCGGCCACTTTGCTGATAGACGGCAGCGCCCTGTAGCCAATCCCGTTACCACTGTATCTGTTGAGGCTTAACGGTATTCTTTATCACTTCAGTTGTTTCGGATCTG
The DNA here is from genome assembly GCA_008360955.1 of Fasciolopsis buskii. NCBI lineage: Eukaryota > Metazoa > Platyhelminthes > Trematoda > Plagiorchiida > Fasciolidae > Fasciolopsis > Fasciolopsis buskii. The sequence continues at coordinate 40,526 of LUCM01006056.1, forward strand.
AGTTGCCGGTCGTTGTCGTCGTCTACTGGTCCTTATCGGTTACGTGACATTTCCTTTCGGTTTTACTCGTGAATAAAAACACATCATGGAGATATGTCGCACGCACTTTGCATGTACATTAGCTAATATATATATATGTATATATTTATATATATATATATGCTGCCATCGTAGTTGACAAGCCAATTCTCATGTCACTGGAATATTTACCTTAGGCAACCCCAGTGACGACTCCACTAAATTACGATAACAAAACCTCTTGAAAATATGGTAACTATCGTTTTGCCTTCAAACGTTGTCTGAAATGCCGCATTTGTGCTGACGCTGAACCCAGAAGACGTCTTGAATTGACTTATTGGTTAACGGATTTTCTCAAAAATCAACTATATCAATTTAATTTAATTTAATCCCATTCTATTGATTTCAGATTTTGACCGTTGTAGAACTCACCATTGATAACAATGTTGCTGTCCTACATGACACTTGGATAGTCAGTGGATAAAACAACGTCCAGTAGGCTGATCGAACTAGCAAAAGGGAGCTATAATCCACCATCCTATTGGCCGGTGTTCCACAGTGAACTATGCAAGCTGGTAGGTATGTTGTTTCTAGATAATGATGTATTTCAGAAAACCACGACGATGCATATAAATGTCAACGGTTGCTACAACAACCGACTGAAATTTCTCCGATGGATGCCAGGTGGCATGTGGAAAGACTGGAAGACTAAAAGTTTTCCCTCTTGGAAAAAGCCATCTTGCTTGACAGGATCCAGTGACGATGAACTTGTTGGTTAGGCCAGTGCGTTGGTGGATTGATGTCTACCACGCTTCTCCGACAACGTACTTGGATGACATGTTTCAGCTCTTCGCTAACAAAAATAATCCACAACAATTAGCGCCGCAAGGCGGTCGGCTTGTCAGTATAACACAATCAGACACGTTTGTTTGCCATAAATAGACGATTATGTTTTGTCACAATAGTCTGTCATTTAGTTCACCCAGACAGTAGTTCTAGATGGATCAAGGCCTCCATAGTTGTCCTCCCACTTGTCGAACTGTCCCATCCACTGACGTTTCGAGATAAAGCAGCTTGTGAATAACTGCTTCTCCCAACAGTAATTATCAGCGCACAGTTGCAGAGAACTTAACAGCTGAAGTTAACGGCAACACATCAAGGTGGTCAAGAGAGTGCTCATGTGGGCAGGAATTGAGTAACTATGTTCACTGAATCAAACAACCGCTACATTAACATCTGCCCAGTGAGTGGTTGCCCTCATCACCAGCAATTGTTTTTACGCCTGTTAGATGCTATGCCGCACTCTACCTATGTACTTTTGTCAGTACCAAACATTCTACAAGCTGAACTTCTCACGGAAACTGGAAGCTAATAAAATGGTGTCATCAGCAAAATAAAGGATTGCTCGTTAAATCTAGCTGATGGGTTTCCATCGTCAATATTATCATTTACTTAGAGCATCTGTCAAAGACCTCGTGTCAGAGATCAAGAAGTAGTGCAATAACTTTGCTGAGCAACTATCCATGTTGCGCAAACAATTGGAATACTCGGAGACAACTGAAGTTGTACCGATCTCCCTACCTGTGAAGACCGCAGCGGATCGTGATTCGCTGCTGCAAAAGCTCGAGGATTAAACGGTATACAAGGCTATGGAATAAGGTTTTTTATTTTTTCAAGTTAGACTTCCTGGCTAGCATTAGTGGGGTGTTTTCGAAAGAAGTTTTGGATTGTTTGAATTAGCATGCTGGTAACAGTAAACAGCCCGTATTCAATAGCAAGTTATGCCGTTCGATAATAGGTGTCATTGTATTTTAATTACCAGGATTCCTGAGACAACGTATTAGAAATGCATTTTTGTGTGATGGAATTGTGCAGAAAATATAGCTGTGGATTCAGGGCTGGAGACCCAAGATACCAGAAGACGAAACCACAAGTCAGTGGTTTTGCCGAACGAATCCGATAAGTCTGGCATTACGCGGTCTTTTCAGTTTGGTAGGCATGTCGTTTTACACAAGTCCATTACTGGACCCATATATTACTGAATATGAATTACCTGTTTAAACGCATTTAATACATTTTCCACTCAGAAATTTTCGTCAAGACAATGGCCCTCAGTAAGCCGACGTCCCGTCTGGTGTTTCCTATTTTCGTGTTTGCTTTCATCAAGCCCATTCCAATAACTGGACTGGATGATTCTGGACAGTTTGGCCGAGATGCATTTTAAAAATATAGACCACCACCTAACATGTGGTTGTAGTGACTTTAACTGATCTGATTTATGATTCACGCAAATGCACTTTGCACTTGTTTAACCTTGACCTTAAGCTTTTGGTTGAATTACGAATACAGATCATGCCCAACCAATTTGTTCTTTTATCTCAGCATTCCGTTTTTTGAGTCAGGCTAATTCAGTGGGAATTCGGTTATTCTTCAATAATTCACGATATCACAATGTATCAGCTAAGTGGCTTCGCGCGTAACAAAAAGCGCACACGAACCAATCCCAAACATGCTTTTGGTGTTATTTTCGATTGGTTTGATTCTCAGGCTGTTTCTAGTGCAACGATCAGCGTAAACATCTACGGAGTGTGTCGTGCACGAACGTAGATGCAGAACTTGTTGTCAGCCGTTGTTTTGCCTTTGACACACTTCCTATCTTTTACTTGAGGCATCACCACCTTATTTTTAATGTCGCATATTACCCACTATACAAAAACGTGCACATAGACTGAGTTCCGTACACCCCATTTAAACACAACAATAAAAGCCACCACACAACAAGGGTGCACTGCTTTTGCCTGGATGTGGCGTCTATGACAGACTGGGAGAAATGGTGTGGAGTGCGATGCATAAACCGTTGACAGGGAATTCGCGTGAGCGACATTGGTGAGCTGTTCTAGTGGATTAAAATGTGTTGGCATATAAATATACTGGGTATACGTACATGGCGGTTCATAAGCAAAAAATGATTAATATTAAGCTAGGTGATTTTACAACAGGCAAAAACAGACTCTAAATGCGCCGGAGCGTTCTCCAAAGGACCAACTTCTTGACAGTCCTGGCTATTGAGTGATTCATTTTGGAGTGCCCTGAGGGATTTTTGGGAACATTTTACGGGCGTTTGGGCTCCGCCGAATTCCCTTCGCGAATACCGAATACAATTGCTTAGGATTTTCGTATAAATATTACGGTTTCCGTTCGCTCCCGATCCGTCGTCCGCTCTTTCCCGGGCGCTTTCGGTTCAGTTACTTGCAGAACTTCGTTAGCTGCTAACATCGGTCAGATACTAGTCCCATTTTATTTCCGATTTTTTATGCGGGACTAAATGACAGTCAAATATGTTCCTTACACGTGCGTCTTTTTGAGCACCGCACGTGAGAAAGCGTCTCAAAATCTGTCGAAGGATATCTGCAAGGACGTTATTTATTTTTTTAGATTGCAGTCACTGGTCCCCATTACTATCCAACTCGCTAGTTTGCACTTCAGTAGTACTCAGATATGCAGAAGGTGGATAATGTAAACGAAAGATAGGCTCTGCCTGAACCGTTACTCGATTTCACAGTTTCCTACTTAAAAGACACCGAGTATAGAGCCCCAGACGTGTCCCCTTGTCGAGTTTTGCAACCGAGATTAATAAGAGCTTCTCAGCTGATTGAGTAGGGAAGACTCTAGCCAGCGATCAGATGTGAAGAATGGATGGTGTATATCTTGGCGCCGAGTTAGCACTAAAACAACAAAGAACGCAGAAAAAACCGCGGCAAAAGGTACGAAGCGGTAAGCGCATTTTGAAATAAAACCTCTCAAGAGTGCGACATGAGCCAAAAAGTGCAGATCTCACGTGTAAAGCTAAGCGATGTTTCCCGGAGTTCGATGCAGGGGTTTATCCTTATATTGCTGAAGAAACCTTTGATGAACGTGTGTGCCGTACTGATTGAAGAGAGCCATACGGCGTGCAACCAGTCCAAATTGAAGGGATACACAGATGTGTATGCAAACGCCCTGTTTGGCACTGGAGGCAGAAACGCCTCGGCATGCAGGAACCCGCATGCGGTCGAACATCAAGCAGAATCGCTAAAAGTGGTTCTCAGGGTCGTCATCCATGTGGTGCCACATCTAGACGGTTTGGACGTCGCTGGATGACAAAATACGAACTAGCGAGAACAGATTAATAGAGCCAAATTTCTTGGAGTTACCTGCGGTTGGCAGGCGCGAAAACTGACCGAAACCCAAGAGTCAAAAATAGCAGAGAACTAGCATGATGAAGGCAAGAGATGTATTTTATCCAGAGCGCTGAGGCAAATTATATATAATCTGCGTCCTAGGTGTAAGCGCGCTTTATTACTGCTTACATCCAAAGATTGCGTTGGCAGAAATTGTGAAAACTTGCTCGAAGGCAATTTTTTGACTGTAATGGGGGACGAATGCCTCGGTTGTAGAGACTGTGCGCGGTAGTAGTGTAGCTGGGAGACGTAGCAAAATCAGACGGTTGTTGTACTGGACGTGCAACAGTCCTCATTCGATGTTGTAGCAAGCCTCAATGGCTGCAGTCCATGGCTTGTCTTAGGAAGAAGTGCTGAGTAAAAATACAACCGCACACCGTTAGGCAATAAGTTTTCATCAGTGCAAATCCGGTTTTGTCCGATTCCATTTGGCGAGGTCCGTTTTGAGTACTGCCCCATCAGTGGCCAGATGGCGCTCGCAAGATCACTAACTACATCTGTCCCTCCAAGCGGTACTGCTAAAGAAGGAAACTTCAAAATGCCGATCGGAAATTTCTTAGAACAATGAGAAAAATACCGAGTGATTTGGTGAGCCACTGCCCAGGCTTCAGAACCAGTTAATTCAACGTCTGGCAACGGATCAATCATCTGTTTCCCCCAAGGATAATTCAGTATTCTACAGACTTGCATAAACTTGATTTGCAGTACCCCTGTGTGAAGTACAAACGTCTCCAGTTGCCATCGTCCTGGTCCCAGATTGGCTCTTTCCGTAAGTGAGAATGGAATCGCCGTCCACAGTTGATAATCGAGGCAGTGGTTTCAGTGGCTTATCATAGCCAGTAAGAAGGTCAGAAGCATATGGTGCCCCCTTCAGAAGACAACCTGGCTTTCTTTGCAGACGGTGAGACTAAGGTTGTTCGTCTAATAGTACACGCTGTTTATTCGCCAAAGGTGGTCTCATCCAAAGGTGCAAGAACACGGGTTACGAAACCTATGCCCATCAGGTTCGAAGAAGCAGTGACACTGCCAGAGTCCTGTGGGTTTGGCCTGAGATCCTAAGGAGCAGATAAATCTGTGGGATGCAAAACGTGCAGAACCCCGCAGGCGTGGAGGTTTTTGTTTAATACCGGCTGTTGTTTCAGTACCTGCAAAATCCGTTGATCAAAGGGTTTTGTTTATCGATCAAGAAGCGCCTTTCCGGATCTTTGTCTCTATCGTCAGCTGGGCGATCGCCCATGCACAGGTTTTTAGTTTTCAGCACCATTACCAACTAGCGTGACGATCTTACTACCCCGTCCGCAGACTAGTCCCCTAGAACGAGTGTCACAGTAGTCTAAAGATTAATCGGGAGTGAATTCAGCCACAGTCTTCTAAGGATCTCGGGTTTTTGCTAAATGGCGAATATCATTCCTATCGCCAACAGGGCATCATGCCAAAGGCTGTTACAAACCCTTTTCTCGTGAGTATTCAAAACCGCGAGTTATTAGGCCCGGATAGTAAAGACGATACCACGTGGTTCTTTTTCACTGTGGTTATGAAAATTTCATGGCAAAATATGCCCTAACTTGCAACGTGGCGAGAATAAGCACAAAAAAGATCGCGGGTTCACCGAAATGTCCTAATATTTCAATGGGGCCGGCCAACCCACAGGATATGTGTACCGCCTCGGGGAACGGCCCATCGTCGAACTCTGAAAGCAATATTCATAACGGACTCTTGGTCAGTACAAATAGGACCGCACTTCATGTCATGTGCAATAGAAAAAACTCGATAAAGTAAATGCCACAAAATCAATACCGGTGATCAAAGCAGATCTCAGAGAACAAGCAGACTTAAAATGTTAAATCTGCAAGTGATCGATGCAACTACAAAGTTCTTCAAAGTGTTGTGCACTGCTGGTGTGATATTTTCTTCTCTTATCCTCAACTTTCTTCAGTGATTTTGGCTTGCACACATTTACCTCTGATATTATTTCGTAAACTTTAATCTTGCAATTAAAATCACTTCGATTGCCGACAGAATTAGGTCTTTACTGGCTAACCGTTCCCCGGGATTTTCTGCAACGCCGCGTATACTTACCGGCAAATAACACTGTATGAAGGTCGTTTTGCCTCGTCATAAGAAAGATAACCAACCATTGTAAGTGTTAAAGGTCAAACCACGACAGGAGTGAGCGACCAGGGGCATTCGACTTCTGGAGCTTGACCTTGATAAGACCATCAGCGTTCTAGCTGATTTCTGGTATCATCATTCATCTGAAGACCGATGAACTAGCCCGGGCGTTACATGGTTTTTCCTTGGGTCATCGGTGCTGGCGTTAATTCATGTCACTGATCATAGTCTTGCAAGTGCCCCCATTACCAGGAGCAGCTTTCTGCCCACTGGGGATTGTCGTGGGCATTGAGAACTGTTTCGTGTGCTAGGTGAAATGTTCAGCCATCCCGCTGGCTTGTGCGCAGTAAGCTATAATTAAAATTTGCAGCATCCCAACCGTTCGGCGAAGTTTTGAAACAATGTGGACTGTGGCTGAGGAGAAGGTTCGGCATTAGGCTTCGTGGAACATTCATCGCATGATGTCCAGGTTTCCATAAACACGCCATCAACGGTTTTACTGGAGACACCTATATATATAGTGTATATTTCCCGACATCCAAGAGGCATGCGCAAGACAAGATAAGAACATTTGTCTTCGACGAGTATGGTTAATAATGTGCATGGGGTTTTGTAATGCTGAGTCAATTGAAACGTTGCATGTTGAGGGAGAGAGGTATAGCATTCAAAGGCGGGCCTGTTTCCCGTACTGTTTGTTTGACTTCTGGAAGACAACTGAGCACGGCCGGGATCCTGCACGTCGACGCTCGGGTCAATGAAGGTGCCCTTCTATGCGCAGAACCCAGTATCATTGATTTTGCTTGCTGGTCTTGTCAGGTGCCGAATCTTGACGGAGACTTTAACGTGAACAGTGTCTGTTCGAACCATTATGAATCACGCACAGCAGTTGTTTGTGCTCCGTGAAAATAACGAACTCACTTCCATCCAGGGCGCATAAGCGGTCAGTAATCCACACCCAAACTGGGCTGCAAATTGACTTTGAAGGAGACAAGCTAAATTAAAAGATGCAAGGGGTTTCTACCTTCTGCATGCAAAGCAAGACCGTGGAAAGTCAGCCGAGTATGTTTCATCGAAATATGGGAACCCAACACAATGCAGATACCACCAGTGCTTCACCCTAAACTCGCTTCCTGTTACCTCACGTTTTGCAAGTACGCAATTCCCGAGCGACCTTAATACAAGCTTTTCGTTATCCACTTGATCTACCCAAACTGGCGGCTTGATTAAGAGGCTCATATCCGCAAAAAGAACATCATTTGTCAGGGAACGTCTTTGATTGTCTGCATTGGAAACGGCCAAGTACCGTCAGACGGACGATTGACTCCCAGCCCCTGGTACTTGTGGCGAGCAACCGCGAGCAGCTCGAAGGTCAGGCATCAGAGGCGGATGGGAAGAAATTAAAATATCGGTCCACTGCAGTGAGTCTGATCCCTATTGCGCCGATGGGATTGTCAGTGACACCCTGGACCTCTACTTTCTTAACGTCACGGATAGTAGGAATGGATCTTATCCGTCGACCAGGGTCTAATAGAACTTGCCACTGGAAGATGTGGTAATTTATAATTAAAAAGGACTGGTGGTCCGGGTTCTAACAAGTCTCTTAGGTTTGAACTCTCACATGAGCTTCGAAGAGTGTATATGGTTGGGCGCACGGTTCTCATTTCTCATGAGTCTGGCAAAGATGTCACGACGAACACTTTGAGTCCTACTATGGTGCAAAGTTGGACGCGGGGTTTTGTTTGACCACGTGCCCTTGAAAGTGAGAAAGAGAATGGCTCAGCCGTGGGGAAAGCTGATTTCAAAAAATTTGCACCGACGCGATTGTGGATTAATTGGAAATCTGTTTTCAAGTAGATATCTCGGGTAAAATAGACACAATCATTCCAACGTACGGAAAAAGGAGCTTCCTATAGGTAGTTAGCTGCTTGATCCAGTTTGTCTAACGGTAAGCTTTCTGCTACATATGCTAACGAGCACTAAGCTCGGTCCGGCTGCAGCCGGAAGGGCCTCAGCAGGATGGTATCCATGTCTGTTCCCTAAGAGAGGAAACAACTTTGAAGACATCTGACTACTGAAAATGAGGTAGCATACGCGCTTTCCGTCAGAAACCTCATTTGCTTCAGAATAGCCTGGCATAGAACAGCGCAAGACCGCTTTGAATGGGGTTGTGATACCCTGTCTGGCGATACCAGTGGAAACCCTCCGGAAACACTTGTGAAGTTTCGCGAAATCGGCCGTGGTGAGCGGTTTTTTTCAAAGTAAAAAGACATTAACTTAGCTTAAGATTGCAGATTACTCCGACATAACTGTGTCTGTTATTTCAGATTCGAAGCCGAATATTTCGGTTAATATTAATAATAATACTGTATATTTCTCGATTTGCGAGAGGCATGCGCAAGGCAAGATAAAATTTTTACAAGGATGATGCACAGGAAATGTAGATCATAGAAGTCGAAGGAAGCAATTTTGAGTCATTGAAGAAGCACACTGGAAAGTGAAATAAGATAAGGCAAAGCATTGGGGAAAATACAAGTAAGCCAGCGAGAAGCAAAAACAGAAAACTTTATTTTCAAGACGGCAAAGAGATTCCTGGGACTGTTTGCAAGTAGCGGACTACGAGTCATTTCGTGTTTAAGTCCACTAAATGTGCTCATTGTTGACGCACAACACGGACGGATCTCAACGGTGGACATCGATATATGACTAGAGACACCAAGCGCCGGTAGCGTTACTTAATGGACGGGAACGTGGACCTGAAGAGACGACAAGAAATGGTAAGGCGGTAATTGAATGGAAGGGGTGGAAACCAGGCGGAACCTCAGGCAAATTGGATAAGANGATGGGGAGCGGGGTTTGGAAAATGCCGGAGGAACAGCCGGTTAGCAGGCATGCGCATGAATTTTTGGGAAACGCGTTACTTTTGGAATTCGCAGGAGTCAGGAGGGCAGTGTTTTCTAGCTGGAGCAACCGGGGCAAGCGCTGGACAAGAGCGGGTTGGGAAAGGGGTCTCATGACAGACTGTGGCTCGAAGGGAGAAATGCAGTTATCTACAGTTTGCCAGGTAGCCTGAGGAAAGCCAGGGGTAAGTCGTGTAGGAGGATACTGGTAATTGGAGTCAGGATTTGGGTGTGCAGGAGAAGGAAAAGGGCACTGGAGTGGCGGGAGCGCATCTAAATAAGGTGGACTAGCAACTGGGTAGAATTAGAGAGAATAAGTGGCAGACCCTAAATATGGAGGGGCATTAGTATCAAACTGGAATCTGGCAACTGTGTTTCCGAAGGAGACTGGAGTCATGAATACAGTTGATCAATCACCTAGTGATTGTAGGCGGCGGTTAGTTGACCTTCGTGAATTTGTGGACCTACCGTTTTGACAGAGGTCATGCCGGAATGGCTTGCTCTAGTTGAGTGTGCCGAGAGCGCCAGGCAGTCCAGGTGTACAGAGAGGTTGACCCACTGGATTAGCAACAATGCTAATAAAGTGAAGAGTTAAAAGCTCTGAAACTCCGTTTTGGTTTATGACACTGCTGGTCATGTTAATTAGAGCGGAGACCAACTGCATCTTCACAACTGAGGTTTTATTTCACGTGTGTCCACTTTGTCTAAGTTTGATCTTGCCTTGCTCACGCTTTACGGATGCTGAGAAATAATAATAATAATGATATCAACGTATATTTCTCGATTAGCAGGGGCATGCGCAAGACAAGATAATATTTTTACGAGGATGATATACAGGAAATATAAATGACAGAAATCGAATGGAATAAGGCGGTGGGAGCAATATTGAGTTATTGCAGGAGCTCACTGGAACGTGAAATGAGATGCCGCAAAGCAATGTCGAAAGTAAAATTATGCCAGTGAAAGGCAAAAAATAGTAAATCAACTTTCAAGACCAAAAAGAGTATCCTGGGACTAATTGCAAGCAGCGAACTACGAGTCATTTCGTGTTCAAGTGCACTGAATGTGCTCATTGTTGGCTCACAACATGGACGGAGCTCAACGTTACATATCGATATATGGTCGGAATTCCCAAAACGTCAAGAGCGTTACTTAATGGACAGAAACAGTAAGCTGAAAAGATGACAGGCAATGGTATTGCGGTAATTGACTGGAAGTGGTGGAAGCCATGTGGAACGCCAGACAAATTGGACTAGATACGTCTTTGACAACAAGTGGCCAAAAAATGCTGAGAGCGGAGGAAGATTGTCTCAAACCATCTGGAGGAAATATGTGAAGCTTCGGGTGTGGAACTCTCAAGGATAGTGATTATACTTACATGCGGATAGCGGTAAGCTGTACCGGGAGGTGCGTCAGATAGGAGAAATTTTGTGTAAGCACACTCCTTGAATACACAAGCTAAGACTGTCCTCTATGCTTTCATTTACGTTGCCGCATCTTTTGATCTTAGGCAGCAATACGGGTGGGGAAGGTGAGGTGCGCAAGCCGTTCCGGAGATAGTAGTAATCGCGGTTGTATAGAATTGCAAAAGATGCGAGTTGAGATATCCAGTGCGCTAGGTGGCATAGTTTTGGTCGACCGAGCCAGAACTCGAGCGCCAGTTCTAGCTAACAGGTTCCTAACAGGAATGATAGCATAGCGGATTTGAAATCGCCATTACGAGGACGGAACGACCTATTCAGCCCTGCCAAGCAAGTAAAGAGGATAAGATGAAATGAAGAGCGAAGAGTACACAGGCTGAAGGTGTTTAAAATTACGAGATATGATGACAGCTTGGATCCCTGAAGAAGTACCCTGACATTTTCGTCAACCCACACTGGGAGAATTTCGAGAGTTAGTTGCTCAAGCCACTGGTGAACAGGGTACATCAAAACAAGGGAGGTCAAAAGCGCATTAGCGGGG
>LUCM01006056.1:60307-77940 GCA_008360955.1 Fasciolopsis buskii
GTTCGTTTGTTCGCCCACAATGTGATTTTTAAAATCGGTTTTTAAGGAGCCCCCGTGTATCACGTTCATATTTCTGTATAGTGACATGGGTTGTCGTTTTGACTCTTTGCGACAGCATATTTTAGGTATGTTTGTACTTGCACACTGATTAATTACACAAGCCAGGACCGCAGAATTTAAAGTTCAATCGTCTCTTGGTATTGGGATTCGACTTTGGCTGAGAGTTGCTCAGACGCTGTGTGCACATCCTTCCCTCTCCAGAATGGTGACCAGCGCAGGTCTTTGACCTTAGTGAACACATTGCGATGGTCCACAACCATCCGACTGGGGGTGGGGGCAAAGGATAGCCTTTAGACATATATATTGGTATTATATGTCGAATACTTTGGGAGTCATGCTCGGTTGCATAACCAAATGCTGCAGTGGTATTACAACTCACATGTAACAACCAATAAACACTTGGGGACAACGCCAGGGAAAACAACAAGAATGATATTCTAAGCGGAACAGAGTGTTTATACGCGCCAATGATGCGTATCACAAGCGCAGAGATCATTTGAAGGATGGCGGTGGATGCCGATTTATGTCCGCAGTAGTCGGGCTTAACGGGTCTGTAAAACGGATATAAATGTTAAACTGTCATAAAGAAAGTCTTCAAGGGTAAGGTAAAAATTGCAAAAACGGACCAAAACAGCTGGAGGGAACAGTTTTGGTGGCCGATAGCTACCCTGTATCAAAATAGAAATGAAAAAGAATGTCGGCCATTTTGCCATGGATCCTGTAGCCAAAAAATAGTTAAAAGCCTTTTGGAAATGCGGAGGGACGAAGAACACTGATGAAGAGTTTTAGCAAAACATTGTTTGAAGACTCGGAGGATGAAATCGTCGGCATTGAGAAGAGTGACGGACACAAACAGTGCTATTCACGGTTGGAGCGGGTTTATTTTTCTAGCTCTGCATAAAAACTGATACCATGGATTGGGGGTTGTCAAGCTGCGTACAGCGCACGTACGGATAATATGTCATAAATAATCGCAGACCATGTTCGAACCCGACGGTATTTGTCTTGAGTAATTCATGACATATTACGGGATCGGTGGCAAGGCTGCTTACAGCTGACTTCTATGCTGACTCCTGAGAGTCCTGGAACACTCGAGAAAGGTAGGAGCAGACCGATGTTGCAACGGGACGCCTTATAGTGGCCGATTTTTCTGGCTGATTCTATTAGAAGTGACTAAATGGAAACAAGCATAATCGCATCTATGAGTTGAAAAAGTACTTTTATGCGTTTTTGCTTAACATTCTGGTAGAGCCGCTACGGTCCTGACTGATTTGTTCTCGCTGGTTGGCACACAATAGACACGCCACATTGCCATCGAATTCAGTTAACCAAGTATAATCCGATCTTACAAATATCTCAGCAGGGAGCACTGCAAAAGTTGCCGAAGCAAGAAACTAAAAATCTTGGCAATCGTTGCTGCAGTTCTGGATAAGAATGATTGAAGCTGGAGTGACCTAAACTGATGGCATGTAATTGTAGGATACGACGAATTCCAGCTGATTTTGAAGGCATTTGATCCCGTTTCCCGCCCATGGTAAGTAGTGCTGTAATGCTCCCTCGTTATCTCTGTCGCAAACATCAATTAATGTGCAATAACTGCTGACTTTACTTGGTATCCGTGCTCATTATCCAGAAATACGGAATGTAGGTCTGCGCGAATAGTTCGAGTTATAGGTAGACTTACTAACTTAGCGGGATCAATTCTTGCATACTGCCCTCGGTACGACTTACGGTAAATGTGCGCCTAATGAACTATGACAGATAACGGAAAGCAAGTTGCTGAGACAGTAATATGCTGTAGCTTCGCCGAAAGTGTGCCCTTTGACCCGAGGAAGACTTTTTGTTCTCTTAACAATCGTGGGTGGATTTTCCTGGATTAGCCACCTCACTGATTCCGCAGATACCTATCTGCTGAGAAAGAAGTGACCCGTTAAGAGCAGGTGAATGGATTGAACGACAGTGTATCGGTCGCTCATTTCAAAACATCGAATAATTTCTTCTGACCACTAAGTGTTCAAAGTAACAAAGGCACCCACCAAGCCACAGAGAATTATCGTGTGCACAATTATAGAGCCGTAACATCTAGATTGACTAAAAATTGCATTCCCCGCCTTAAATCTTTTCTCTCTCGACGCCAAACTATTCCCGCTTAACGAGATCCTAATGACACTGGTTTAGGTGACTTTCTAATTTCGGCTTTATGTATTTACCCTTCGTTGTTTCGCCCCAATTCCCTTCAACTGAGATTATTTTGCGAACATTTAGCGCAGTCACAGGTCACGGGGCTCGTTCCATTGCTAACTCTAGTCAAATATAGACGTTTCGTTGGTTTACGTTGATTTCTGGCTACCACGCTCAATTGGATGTGATCGAGCGTGCAGAATCTGTTGTATATACCTGAGCCACGGGACCGGTACTTCAGGTTTACTCTCCTTCATCGAGCAATCATTGTTACGCAGATTTTTGTTCTATTTCCGACTACCTTTTGGCTGAATACTAACAGGGGATTACTTTCAAAATTGTGGTTGATGTGTACATAGCCTCTAACTTACGAAATGTAGTGTAGAATATGTGGAGCAATTTCGTTCTTTTTTGGGATACTCATCAAAATGGGCTAAGCGTTGCTTTGGGATTTCGCCATCTTATTCGGAACGTGGAAAGTCTATTTTAGACTAATAGCGCTGTAAATCGGTAATCAACTTCACTCGGACCAAGATGCAGGCGTTTGATAGTTACAAACAAATACAAACACAAATAAAATATATACTATATAATATAAATATAAAGAGTGCCGGTGGTCTCGCTTTGATTTCTAGCCGCCAATTTTTGTTTTCAAGAGCAATTATGTCGCCAGACGGAGGGAAGAAATTGTGATAGCAATCAACTTGGATTAAGTTGTGCATGGTGATCGCTGACGTTAACATTTCCACCTGTCAATCATTTGTGCAAGTGCTGTGGACTAAACAATATTATCAGCGACAGCAACCAGAATTCACTAGTGTCTACTTAAGTTTGGACAAATACCCTTCTTATTCTACCGTCGGCTTGCGATTTCTAACGTACAAGCGAGGATTTAATGTTTCATGGAGGGAATAATAAATACCTCAGAAAATTCTACCGTCCACTGAATGCACGGAGATAAGCTAATGCCGGAGATTTCTTGTTACGAAACCTGGACGTAATGGTTTACCAAGTAACGAATTTTACTGAACAATTGATTTTCAGTCAGCCAAATATGGATCTAACAAACCTCAGCAACGTACGAAAGGAAAATTTCGAAAAGACGCGGGTGAGTGTGTTGCCATGAAAAACTTAAAAAAGCCAAAAGGGACAAATTTAGGAAGCCAGAAAATTTTCTTGAAAACCTAAAGATCTTTGGCATGACCAATAAACAATTCAGAAACAAAAGGGCGAGGTTGCACAATGCCAATACGGACAAAGAGGCATGGAGAGAAAGACCAAAATCAAAGGGATAAAGACACTGGGGCAAAGACCAAAACGATAACTGCACCGCAAAATCTACCTACCACTTGAAGTCCCCAAACATCGTCATTTGAAGCATACAAGACCGTGAAAATATAAAAAGGCGAAGACCAGAACATAGTAATGAAATAGGTAGCCAACGCGGATATGGGTATAGTCAGAATGCTCCAAAGGTGAGAAGGTAATATGGTGTACAGAGAAGGGAAACTGATAAAATGAAGGTCAATATTGATATGGTAAAGGGCAGAGATTAGTCAAAGTCCAACTGGAGGTCATTTGAGATGGACAAGAAAGTTATATTTAACATAAATAAAGTGCGAATATAATGCTACAGGCGAAGACATGAAGTGACCGTCAGAATTGCGCTGGACTATCTAAAGGATAACGCTTTATGAAGCGTTGTGTCCGGTAAACTGCGGAAATTGCAAGAATGCCCATTGCACCCAAGCGATGGGGGAAAACTCGACTGAAAGGTCTGACGGACAATAGCACGGGTTTGTGTGGGAAGTGAAAAAAGCCCTCAGATAAACGTATCACGAGTTTTCTTCATGTCGCCATTTTTATATCGGAGGTTCTGACGTTGGATGGCAGTAAGGGTCGGAAAGGTAATGGGATGTTCCCACTACTCCAGTGGTAATAATAACGGTGCTTTGGTCAGTCGTGTTGTTGCATTTGAGTAAAGGTATCCAATGCGATCAATGATGTGGTTTCAGATGTCTTCGGGTCGAACGGGGGGGTACTTTAGCGCCAGAACGGTAAGCAATTTCTTCACAGAGGTGAGCTTTCAGCACGAATGCCAAGCTGTTAGTTGGCAGCGGCGGGGTCTCTGATAATTTTATTGTCTTTTATCTTGGTGAATATTGGAGGGGAAATCGATGCTGAAAAACTCGATGTTCCATAATTGCCGCTTACATAATACACTGTTGCAGAATGCACTGAAAGCTTGAAGGCGGTGAATTGGCTGTAACGACTGATTGATGTTATCCTCGTGGCAATACTAAGGTCAATTGTGACAGGTTTTCTTTAAAAGTCTAGGTTTCACAATAGAATTATCACTGCCTTACTGAAGGCTAAAATCTTCCCGTCGTTACCGTATATTAGGTTTCAGAACATGCAGTGTGGTCAGACGTGTGTTTTGTTATCATCAAATATCCTGCGATCGATAACCCCGGAGCACGATGAAGATAGTTATTCATTGTTTTGTGACACTAATTTTCTCAACCATATCGGAGTATGTTCTGACATCCGTTGTGAACATCTTAAGTCTTTTCTGCCGATGTAAATGCAACCGCAAGTGCAAGTGATTTGATACAAGAGATACGAGGCCAAATGTGTCCGCGTTGGTTCAGAATGATCCTTCGGGCTGTTGGAAATATTTAAAGTTTTGCCACGAGAAATGCGCAAATTTCGGCTGAACTGAGTTTAGGACGGTAATTCCTAATAATATGATCTTTCTTTAAGGTCAATATGGCTTATACTGCTTTTTTCATTGCTTAATAGTTTGGGCCGGCTTTTGGTAACTATGGATATCGACGAATGAGTGTCGCACTAGAAGAGGCTTCCTCCGAGAGAAAGCGCAGCTTGCAAAACCTCCGGATAGGATAAAAACAGCGCTCGCTGAGCCTCTTTTGTATGCAGTCGATATAGAGATTGCAGACTAAAGCTGCTTGCATCTAAATATGGCTTTCCTGTAGATGGAACGTGCCATAGTTCCATTCGATTTTCTGAGAAGTTCGATGGCTAGAGAGGTTAAACGGCCTTTGATCTCTCCTTTACAAGAAGCTGAAGGATTAAGTGGATGGCATCAGACTGTTGCAGAATGTTCGCAAAATCTGTGTAATCAATAAAAATAATATCAACAGCAAATCGTTTTTAATAACGCATTTCTGAAATACAATCATTTTAATCCGTCTCTACCATGGATCAAAGTGTGTCAGCTAGTTTTGGGCTCAATGGGCTGCTGACTTCCGCGCCGTCAATTTTCTGTATGCTGTGCTTTTGCAGCCAAATGTAATAATATGGGGACATATTACAAGAACTTCTCGAAATTAGTAAACAGAATGAATAGTAAGTATTTGGTGATTTGAAATAGCATAAATAATCAGTCGCCCCATGATGGAGTACACCTGTAAAAGGAGAATCTCCGTGAATGGGGAAAACCGCATAGGAAGTCAAGGTATTTTCCGGTATAACTGCAAGTTGGAAACGTTCTCTTATGAAATGAGGCCTCAGGGCTTTGTCGATGGGTTCCGAAATGTCTGCTAACAAGCGGGTCAGTTTATGGTACAATGAGTTCGGCCTGCGTACCATTGGTCTCAGCGGGTCATCTGTTTTATGGAATTCGGCGACCTTTTCATGCAAGGTGTCACAATTCCCGCTGAGTCCAGATGTATTTACTGGACCCCGGAGATTTATTCATGCAGCAAATAAACCTGCAACTTAGGGGGGATTGAGCATTCCATGAGTTTATTGTCGTCTTATGTTTCGTTTATCTTTAACTCATCTTTATCCATCAGTTTTTGGTTCGCTTGAATTACAGCCGTCTTTGATTACTAGAACTACGCCAAAGCCTTTGTAAAATTCGATAAGCTTCGTCTCAGCCATATGCTTTTGTTTTTATTTCCTGCTAGTGTCCTGAAGTCAGCCAACACCTATGTGGCATCGGCACAGCCCATTGTGTGTGCAAGATGTCAGTTCGTTTTGTTCTTAACCATCCTTTTTTGCCAGATGTAGTCACCGCTAGTATCTCACCTGGTTGCATAAGTCTCGGAATTCACATGTTTTGCAATTAATCCATCTTCCTACGCGGAATTTTCAAGTTACGACCCAGAGAAAGAACATAGAGCTTACATAAACCGAATGGAACCAGAATTAGGTTGGTTACTTGTTCCGCCACTGGTATGATATGCGACTCGCCTAGTGAGCCTAGCACATTTTTGGGCTTCTATTTTGGTTTTCTTTGCAATTGTTTGTGAGAACATTTTCATTTACAATGTGGCAAATTATACCGAGTTGGCGACGGAGGAAAAAATATCTGTTCTGTTTCAACATATTCATCGAACTCGGTGTCAGACGTTTCCATACGACAAGTGGAAGTTTCACTTAATTTGGAATGTTCACTTCCACATCCACTTTCGATAATGCCTTTGCAAAACGTGTTGGAAAATGGCCCGATTGAAATCGCCGTTATAACTCTCTACGGAATTTCATTCATTGCATTTTTGCGGCTGATCCTAAGCAATCGGACCCGTTCTCCAGCATCTCATAATAGAAGTCATCGTTTCAGGAAGTTGAAATATCGCTTGCCTTCATCCGGTTGAATGGTAGAGAAAGGGGATAAATACTGAAATGATTCAACATATCGCATCACGTTTTAAAACGCTTACGTAAGATAATCTGCGAAGCGCATAATTTCCGGTTGTACACTGTAGCGAAAAAGCAAAAAAAGGTAAACTGAACACTTTAGACAGCTGACGTCATCCCCCTGGCAGAACTGGGAAACATATCCATTCGGGTGGTGGCTCTTAGATTTACACAAGCGAGAACCTAAAAGGGTTTCTATTAACCGATCTTCCCACAAACAGCCTGGCACATGTAGGAGAACAAAATCCAGCCCGGACCTTGTGATAGATCTTCGTTCTAGGATTCCGGGAGTCGCTTTTGTACGTTGCCGCTCTCTTCCACGCCCTTATAAAAGATGATTCTTTCATTTTATCCGATGGCATCAAACGGCTTGAAGCATTTAGCCCAAGGCTCTAGATTCTAGTTTAGCGAAAATAACCTCAAAACTGGTACCTCTCAACACCTAGGGTCAACAAATAGATGATGAGGCACTCAGCCGAAAAAGGCGAATCCGCCGCTGCCCGTGTACATTATCCACAGAAAGGTCTAACTTTGGAAATCGAACCATCCACATTAGCAATGAGGTTCGGCATTTGGATCTATAT
This sequence comes from Fasciolopsis buskii, assembly GCA_008360955.1. Classification (NCBI taxonomy): domain Eukaryota; kingdom Metazoa; phylum Platyhelminthes; class Trematoda; order Plagiorchiida; family Fasciolidae; genus Fasciolopsis; species Fasciolopsis buskii. The sequence goes on from LUCM01006056.1 coordinate 67,798, forward strand.
TATTTTGTCAAGGTTAGCATATTGGAACACGAACTTATTCAAGGTGAGACGGTCAGCAAAATAGTTGAATTGTTGCACAAAAACTTTGGGTTGTACCGGAATGCACTTAATCCTATCAAACCACATGACAGACCAATTCAGAGCGTTCCTTATTAATCTGCTTCAACGTAAAATTAAGCGACAGTCTTGCAAATTAAGACGTTTACCGTGCGTTTATGGGCGGCTGGTGAGGATTCCACAAAACCTTAATAATAAGAAAGAAGTTATAGTTTAGAATCTTGAACCTCGGTGGCTTCGGTGCGCAAAAGCATACGTGATAGCTTTCAACAACGTCAATACCATTAGTAGTTGCATTTCTGCCCCTCAACTCAGATGTCAGACTTCCTAATTCCTTAAAAACTCCAAATTCTCTCCGCAGACATTTCATCCAAAGACAACTTCGTGGTTTTGTCTACTCGTCCTGTCTACCACATTGATCCCCACTCACTTGCTCACTCGGACTTGGCGATCCTTTTGGCCTTCAAACAACCAGCCTAGCTTCTTAAAATCTGCTGACCTCAAACGAACTTGACTCACTTGTACGACAAGTCAGTCCACATTAACAGGCTTCACGTGGCATTCTTGATGAAAGGTGAATGACGTCGTTGAAGATGACGGCATCGTACTTGCGGGTCTGCCTTTCATGGCATAAACAACCATTCTCCACACTTGCGCTTATCGCCGCTTTAGATGCCCCAAGTCAGTATATTCACAATTTCTAATGACCGCGGCATGTTTAACTCAGCATCTCCGAATACGGAGAAAACAGACCATTCCCAGCAGTTGTGAAAAATGCAACATGCGGAAAGTTAAGGTCAGCGGAACGAACTATGCAAAGTAACTAAATGGGCTCTACCATCCCTTTGTTAAATAAAGAAAAAAAGGTAATTCTGGGATCAGTCTGATCCCGGCAACAGAGCTGATTCGCGCTGCAAAGGTATTGGTCGCCTTCAAAATAGGATATGTACGTCATCAGCTCAGACTAGATCCTGCGAATGCAACCCCCACATCTCTATTAACCCGTTGATAGGCGTATGGCCGCGTTGTGGGATGGTCTGATGTAGCATCCGACTGTCCAAATATCCTTCACAAACCAACTACCTTGTTTTCGCACTGGTTCCGCAATCTAAGCACACACTTGGTACATATACTGGTGTTGAGAACGACTGATACCGATTCCTAATTCCTCGCTGAGCACATATGCTTATGTATGCTACTAGGTGGCGCCAGTTGCTATCACCCTGTTTGAGCATAAATTACTGATCCTTAAATTCATCACCTTATTACTCATCTTTTTTATGACTTTTCGCGGCAAACCCTATCCGGGCTTACGGCCTACACAGCCGTCCGCATCCCAATTTAATCACGTGGGAACCTCCCTTGGAAATTGGAAGCAGTATCATTCGCGGCAGCTCAAGCATGAACAGTTACAACTGATCCTCCGTTGCATCCTTAACCACTAGTTACTGATAATGATCCTGCCATTAGGCCCTCAAAAAATGCACCTTGCCTCCTGATGGAACCATGCCGTTGCTGTCAAATCAGCGACTAAATCACTGGGACCCCCTGTTTCAGGCCTTGGTTATTCCCGACATCCTCCTGCCTTATGTGCCTGGCTTTAGCCCTGTTAACCTTCACACGCCTGCCTGCCTCCCGCTTTAAATGGATCAAAAGCCACTGCCGAAAGAATCTTCATGCTGGAGGAGCAAAGCAGACTTGCATTGTACATTTTGCGGACTTGATAATACACCGGGTTTTCTTCGCAAAAAAGCCTTGGCTTTTGCTTCACACTGACAAGGACATAATTCTGTGAACTCTATTCAGCCTATTACCAACGCCATACGGGCGCTGTCATCAACCTTCGACTACCAAGGCCCTGGCCCAAACACTAACTGCACTCATCTCGCCAAATTTCTTTTTCTTTTAGACCTACGCAAACAAAGGGGTTCCCATTTCCTCCCTTCCTCCTGAACCACCATAATCATATTGTTCCAACCCTTACGCACCCCCCCTCTGCCTCTTTCCACTCTTGTCCTCTCAGTACTTTGGGTTACAACAAGGAATGTTTTCTGCCTTCCTCCTACCTCACTTCAATCTTCTGTTGTACCTCATTCAAAGTCCTTCAATACAGACACATTATCATGTGCTTGCCCAATTATTCCCATTGGTCTTGGTTCGCCATGCATAAACTCTTTGTCTTTGCAACTTCATTACTAACCTAGCATCAGCGAAAAGTTTGCTCTTTCATTTGCTTTGATTAACTGTCGTTTTATCCTAAATGACAACAGTCATTTAGAAAGCTTTGCTGCGTCCTCTGACCTGGATACTTTTGCAACTACTGAGTCCTGGATTAACGAAGACACATCTAGTAGCTTGACCTCCCGAGTGGGACGCCAATCTTTCGGAGTTGATAGAGAAGATAGCCGGGAGGACCGTTGCCATTTTTATTTAAGGCAAGGCCTATCAATCTCCCTTCTAACAAACCCCACCCTTGAATGGCTCGCTGTGAAGGCTTCGTCTTGTGTTATCCATATGGACTGCATTTGTCGCCCTTAATCTCATACCGAAATAGGGCCCTCCCTCCTGGAGGATGCATTTCATTGCCTTGCATCCCTCCAATCAACTTCCAAAATTACTGCCGGATGCTTCAATTTCCCTGGAGTATGCTGTTCCACAACTACAGCACCACCGAACCAAACATTCTATGGGACCCTCCTACATGGTATAGTTAGGTTCACTGTGTAAGCGCCACCCAGCAGAAATAACGATATGGTGAAATTCGTCTTTATGCATCCTAATCATCATACCGCTTTTTATGCTAGAAGCAAGTTTTCAGGGAGCTACCATGCGGTAGTTCATGATGGGGTTCATATCCATGTTTCCCTCTCTGATTATCTTGTCCATGAAAATCCCCCGCCTCTTACCTGAGAGCTGCTGCCTTCTTTAGTACGCTAAATAATTAGGGAAGCCCTTTCTAGCGACTGATCCGCAGACGGATGCGGGTGTATTTTATTTAATAATAGCCAGCTGAATTCCGCAGCCGACCACTTAGGAATAAATAAATGGAAACAAAATTTTTCAATTAGCCCGCGCGATCATCAATTACGTTCAGTTGCAAGGGAGCATTTTATTGACACGTCGCTCTTCCGAACTTGTTCCTGTGCACCGTCTGTCTGATTCCATCTCCCATCTAAGTGAATCTCTCCTTCGCAAAGAAGCTAAGCCGCTAAAACATCCAAGTCACCCTCATAACATTTTCCAAACCCTATGAGGCTAGATCCCAAACTAGATAGTCTGCGGTGCACTTCCTTATTTTGCCGAATGGTTAGTCTGTGAAAATCCAAAAAGTTATCTGAGGCGTTCAATCAACAATCTGAATCTTCCGTGGATTCAACTAAAATTAGCGACCCACTCCATTTACAGATTATGAATAACATCACCATTTCCACTGTATCCTTCGAAGTTAAAACTATTGCACGACACCCAGCTAGTTTCAAGCCAGGGTCTCGCCAAGGCCCTGATGTAATGCCACAGCAACTATTGTCGCTGGTGGCACTATACAGCGCAGATTACTAGGTCCATTTATGCTCTTCAATTTAGTACCTCGCAGAGTTCACCTTCTGTTTGCTCATAAAAAAATGTGTTGCCTTCATAGGCCCAACTGCGGCTGGAGAAATCTGTGCTGATCTGTCTGCTCTGGAAGGCTAGTAAACTTCATGGATAGTGAGCTTTTCTACAAGGAAAAGCGAAACAATCATGTAAATGTGGACATTACCTGCCGGTTTAATGTTGCCAGGTAAACCTCCTACCGCATGTAGATCCACATTTCGCCAACTTGGTCTCAATTACCTTGCTCTTAAAGTTTCTTGGAACATGGGATTGTTAAGTTAGCCTAAGCTAGTGGAAACAAAAGTCCGAATTTTGCATCAGCGTGAGGGCATGACAGTATCATCTTCATTCATAAATCTCGTTCGACCGTTCCTTCTTTATAAAACTCTGATATACTACAACATATACAAGTCCGACAGATTTTTCACTGAAAATATTTAGATGCGCGTCACCAAGTGATTTTTGGCCTAGTCAAAGAATTTTACATAAAAAGTTGCTCACTTTTCAATATTGGATTACTTGGGCTACGTAGTCTAAAAATTAACCTGGAGCTTCACATATTGCGGTAAATAAGAATTATCCCCCACAGAGCCGCCGAAATGTTTCACAAGTCTATAGCAACGTACAGAGAAATTGCGAAATCCTCATCAAAGTAGCTTTTACATTTACTGTTTACAGCTAACTTCGGAACAAGCCTGCCATTCCCATTTATTGTGTACAGAACCATTCCGATTTGGAGGCTGCTATAATTGCCTACTCGTGTTGCACAGGTCCTTCAATTGATTAAAACAAATAGCTCAAATTAGCATGATTTAAGGATGGCCATCGATTTCTAAAAGAATATGCAACTTATCAGTTGTTTCCTTATGGGAGGTGGCGGATAGCGATTGTCCTGCAAGATGTCTTCTAAAAGTCTTTGTTCTTTTTTACGTTCTGTATCATCACTTCAAAGCTTCTTAACTCAATTGGCTGTCGGGGAAATAAGTTTCTGTCTCACTTATTGTGCATGAGCTGAATTGAAGTCTAAATACTTATCCAAATGTGTGGATTTTCTGTGAATGCCAATATTGGATTTTTGTGGGTCATTAGCATTCAGCCGACAATCCAAGAAGCTGATGACTCTACTGGTGTCTCCTGACTCCAATGTGAAATTAATGGATCTGCATTGCTGATTGCGAGCTCGAAGAAAACTACCTTCTTCTACCGAGTTGATGATTAAAAATGTGTTAGTAAGATTACACCATTCATAATTAAAAAATAACACTTGGCACGAAGATTTTTCGAAACACTCATTACATCATTTGGTCCTGATACCTTGCAACATAGTGGAAACTGCCTTGCTTCATGTTTGTGAATGGCGTGAAGGTCGTTGGAGCACATGACCCTTATGTGCTGGCATGGGCAACGAAATAAGTGTTCGACCGGGCTGCAGAGTGCGATATGCCGGTAAAATAAAGGATAGTCGCATGTTTATGAGTGATTCCGATGGACCGGCCGTAGTGAAGGAAAATGGTGAGCCTTGCATTGCGCAATTCCAAGGACTGACGAACTGGGGCTATTCATGACTGCGGTCAACATGTGTGCCTAAGAGTGAAAGGCTTCTCCCCGAGAATCATGGGGGGCTCATTAGGTCACGGTCCGCGGTACCCTGCAGGATACCTGAGGCATTCCTACCCGGGTTTAAGGTGACGATCAGGCCACAACTAGAGTGAACCAAACAGACATGGTCAACATTTATCAAAAAGTATGTGGCTTGCCTCGGAAGGGTTGAACGGCCAGCCACTAGAACGACTGAAAGACAGAGGGGTAAGTGGTTTGCCAGAGAGCTGAAATAAAAACCTGCATTCGATGGAAGGGCGTACCTTGGGGAGAAACATTATCGAAAAGTTCAGGATATTGGGGAATTCGACGGGGTACATCCTGAGAGCATACTCGGGTAAGCTACCGAGGATAGAAGTCGAAGCAAACATGCAAGGCTGTGGCGGGCAGCTCTAGGTTAAATGTGCGTGCAGAGGTACTTTGCAACGGAGCGATCGCGGCTTGGAACAGGCTTTCATCAGAATGCTCATGAGCTGAAGGCGTGAACGCCTTTAAAACATCGGTAGAAGAGGTTTAGCGCAAACTGTTTCCGGTATAAGGGAGCAACGATTTGGAGTACTGCGAGTCAGAGGGAGTGATTGGAACATTTTTCAGCATTACATTATAAAAGCATGGAACGCAAGCCCACTGGTTGTTCTCTCGCCTCAGGTGTGAGATGTTTCGGTTCCGCTCTAATTTTGGAGGATGTGGGACTTGTGCCACAAACCGAATTCAAATCAGAAAACATAGGTGGCAGTAGTGAAAGCCAAATTTTGCGCACACCACCGAAGGACCTCAGGACGTCCGATTAACCGTTGAGGTCACTGTTTTCGCGTACAACCTGAACTAACGTGAACCACATTGTAGACTCCGCTGTCAAGGTCACTTCTTTCGACGCGCAGGTTGCTGTTCCCCTGACGGTGTGGTCTATCGTGAGCTCAGTTTCACTAGTAGGCGCACCAACCTTCTGATTGTTGTTCTTTTATCTCGTTCTAAACCTGCTAATCAACCATAAATCTTTCCTTCTTCACTTCCCCAGGAACCTGCACCGTTTTTGTCATAAGCAATCTTCCTAGTTTGTCGTATTGTCTTGTATTGTACAGATCAAAGGAAAAGCTTATTCCATTCCCGATCTTATATTGTCTGTTATCCCCAGCTTTAGGACGTCCATTCCTGTGGCAGGAAAAGGTGAAGTACTGTTATTATTTTCACGTCGAGAAAATATGACTACATGGGCGTCCCGTTTTATGCAAGGCGTCGACATAGTACCCATTCCATAAAGTTATATAAGTACACAATAGCATTTCCTGTTTTTGTTCCATTTCATCATTTTTAGGAGGCAGTCTGCCGTGGGCTTGGGTTAGAAAAACCCAGCAACACATCCAGAATTAATTCGAGGGTTTCTTTTTTCTTTGTCTCAATATCCTCTTGGGGTAAAGTGTTCCTACAAGAGACTACTCCTTGTTTGAAGACGTTTTTCGGGCATTTGTTCCATAGTGATGCTTGATACGCCTGAAAAACTTATCAGCCAGGCCTGTGGAAAATAAATTGTACTCAATAAATAATTTACATCTCATTCTGCGAGCTTCTGGGAGTATACGTTATGATATTCATCTTTTTCATCTTTGATAGTAGAAGGCAGAATGGGCTGCGCACCGAGATAGGCCTAATTGCAATCGCCTCAGACTGCCTCGCTCGCATATTTACGAGTTGCCACCGCCTCACCAAGTGCTTGTCGAGACATTGCCCGAAACCACTCCTGCTATTCTCTTCCACCACGACAGTCAAGTGGGAGTTCCATAGGGTAGTTGCACTTCCGGGGAGACGGGTACACCAGAGAAATGCCCACGGGTTCCATCTTCTGGAGCGTAAGTCGGTGTCCGCGCGTCCAATCACCGCCACGTAGCGGAAAAATTGCATGTAACCTTGACCTATGCCATTTCAAAGAATGTCCCAGAAGGAGACTAGATCCCGACGGATTCTCTGATAGGTCATAGAATACAGTGTAAGCAATCGCAGCCGATCTCACGAAGTCCGTCAACGAGCCTTAGGTCATACTACTGCACACATTCCAACTTCACCGTTCCGGTGGCGGTGCACAGAAAACTACAGTTTCACTATGTTCCAGACCCGGACGAAAATGCAACGTGGTGCAATAGACAAACTGCCGAACGAGAGGCGGATAACTCCGAACATACTTCTGGCAGATGCACAAGCTTCGACAACCTGGATCATTGAAGAGATCATGATCCAAAATCTCTTTCAGTGTCGACTGACAACAGAATATCAGCACCAAATGTCTAATTCGTCATTGTACTTTCGCGTCCAATCCGCATGTGGTTGCACTTAACGAAATTGATTAGGATTCTCCATGTTTTCGCTTACCACCCGAGTTTCCTTAGATCATTCTGCAGAATCCCAACATTCGCCGGAAACTGGATGGTGTCCCAAGGTTTCAGGTTGTCGGTATAAATTAGGCACGAGGACTGGAACGGGGATAGAAAAAAACCGACGTAAACAAGGAAGAGTAATGGTCCAAGCGTCGAACCGTGTGGGACGCCACTCGTGGCTGGGTTAGAGTGGGAAATGGAGTGTGTAACTCTAACAGAGAATACCTTCCAGTGAGGAAATATTTGATCCAGGTTACTGGAGGCCTCCCGACACCTATCGCCCTGAGCTTCTACCGCCGGGACTTTTTGGTCCCTTGTTAAGTTCTTTACTGATGTCAGCATATGCGTTTTCCGTTGCATGACTTGCAGTCGTAGCGGTCGCACAAGGTTCCCGAGCAGACAGAAATTTTGAGATGCACGACCTCCCCGGACAAAATCCGTGTTGCTGCGAATAAAGTAGCTGGTCGGCCAGTAGATGATTTATCAGCCACTTTTCCGTGACAGCTGTTGGCGCTTGAGAATGAACTAACACAAACGATTCCGAGTCATGAAGCATGTTCGGGAGGCTGTGCACGTTAGTCATCAAGGCCTTGGAAAATGTCGATACAGCCACACCGGTCGTAAACTCGCACGATACAGGACTCTCCCTGGCCTGTCAGAGTTGGGTCGTTCTCCACGATACAGAGGATATCCGTTACGCACGCGGACTTCCATGTACTTCCTGTCGCATTAGGCATACAGGAAGCCGTCTCAACCGGAGTCTCCGGCAAACCACTCGAAAATCCTCGATGAACGGGTTTCTCATCTTGTGGTCGGCGTTCCCACAACTCGCTTATTGTATGCTTCATCTTGGGACGATCTTTACGGTCGAGCTCTCGCAACAACTAGATGACAAATGCATCCATCCGCCATATCTATCGAACTGAAATGCTTTTGCTCGGGGACGCACAGTTTTGACCCATACCAAGAAGTCACACTTTCCACCAGTTTCGTCCTTCGTAACCACGGTGTGTGAATCCAGTGGATATGATGATAATAAAACACAATTATCCGCAGAACACAGGCACGGAAACACACTGGTGTAGCACTTCTCTAATGTTTTGAGAGTACTGCGTATCGGAAAGGTCTGGAACCTGTTTCGTGGCCTTCCTTTATACACGATTGAGTATATCGCGGCCTCCGACCAGCCTTGAATTTGGCTAATGTATCCAGGCAAAGGGCGAACATGGGTACTGTACATAGTCTGGAAATCTGTAGGAATGGATAGAAAGTTGCGCTTTACCATGTTAAGGATTCAAAAAGGCGATCTGCCGGCTAATTGGTAGTTGAAAAAGAGAGCTATTTGCTGATCCAGAAACCTACGATTCTATATTGCTCAATATTCTGGATCTGGGTACTTTCCATGGTCCGAAACTGGTGAGGCGGAGCATTGCCAAGTGATATGCTCAAACACTTATCTCCTTTGATCGGGAGGCTCCAGTCGATGGAAGAACGCGTCGCATGATCCATTGCCGACTGCACTACTGCGTTTTATTCAACCTGTCTCTTCTGTCTCCAGCCAAATCTCTTTGCCCCTTCTGCCTACCCATAATGTCCCCACCGATAACACTCTCGGTACTCAGAGCAGCTCATTGTCAAATTGTGTAGCAGGTGGTTTTTTAGTTTACTGGCTCACATTTTCTCAAGCGTCGTCATTCTCTAAATATCGGTTCCTTCAAAATGCGCACTCTAATACAGGCTAGCCAACAGGCGTGTTTAGCTGTGAAAGTGGATTTGCTTTCGGTTGGTATCTGCTGCGTCAGCAAAACATGAATTCAGGATTCAAACAGAGTAGATTAGAATAATTAAACTAACTGCGCCTAATATTTCGTCAGGATATTTCCAATGTAGTTCAAGCTGTGAGTTGATGCGGTGTAGGAATAGTCTAAAGTGAGAAGGTTGAAGCGGTCTTTTCAGATTGGATCTCGGTTAACATTCGCTTGCGCGCCGTGAGACTGCAGGGCTCAGTCGGCGTCCGGAAGGACAGTTCTGTTACGCGCAGTCTTTTTGTTATTTCGCCATGTGCCTCAAAAGACTGCAACACTGAAGTGCAAAAAGACAAGTTTTATGACGAACTCATGACTTGTTCGGAAGAGCAAAGATTCTGACATTGTAGTGGTGGCAGGTGGCCTTAATGCACAAATTGGGAAACTGAGTGTATAGGGAGCTTGTTTAGGGCGATGCGCCTCGCCTGCGCAGTGAACGGGGAAAGAATTCTCCAATTCTGGGCAGGCAATAACTTATTCCTGTCTAGTATGAATTTCCGAAACAGTTCTCGTCGCACAGCAATATGGCGGTCCAACTTGACAAGCAGTCTGAGTCTGATCGACCATATTACAGTTAGCTACCGTTGGCGTGGTTCTGCCCAGAACTGCAGATCGTACGTTCAATCGGGAGATGCGTTAATTTTAATGCGATTTTAGCCACAGCTCAACGGCCATCGACGCAGACCACAAACGGGATAGGCTGTCGAACGATCGTCTCATTC
>LUCM01006057.1:9140-25215 GCA_008360955.1 Fasciolopsis buskii
ATCGGCGGCTCATTTGCGTCTTCTGCAGAGCCAGCGAGACCGGCAGTTGTGCGTGATATCCGGTTCTGCGTGGTGTCTCAGGCGTCCCCCAGGAGAAGTCTAAAACTTAGTTAGCAGAAGTAGTCTGATCCGGATGCCAGCTCGGAAAATGTCTTACCAAAGAAACACGAATTCCAGCACGGTGGTGGTCAGCCATGTGAAAAATAAGTACTTGATTGCTCTAGTACGTATAAGGCTGAGCTATCACCATAGGTCTGCCAGCGAACACCGGTCGTGAAACTTTGGCGCGGTCACGTGACATAGAATTCACACGCTAAGGGGCCGAAACGGATAACGGTAAGTGGGGAGTTGAGAATTGATTTGTGTCATTGTCCTGCGCTCACTTGTAAAAGGTTAGGCGGTAGTGCTACTCACAAGCAAAGAGAGCTGAAGCCAATTCGGATAAGTGCGGGGTGCAGGTGGATTCTCGCTAGTTAAACATATGGGAAAGAAAATCAGGAAGGCGCCTGACATCAGATGTTGCAACTGGCTCATCTCAATGAAAAAAAATTTTATGATGTTTCCACCTTGGGAAAATTGATGGTTTTCATTACTCGCCTGTTTCAATGCGACCGTGCTAACGAAGAGAGCAGGGGGAACCGAAATAAGAGCACTCTAGGAAGAAAGATTTGAGGAATTAGAGATGAAAGTGAATTCATGTGATTAGCCAAGTTTGATATCCACTTTTGATTGAATATATGCAAAGATTGTGCGGTCCATTTGTCTTCAACATTGGCCCTCGGAGTTTGGCCACTAGAAGAACAGCTAATTTAACACGAAGACATGGCCGGGAGCTATGTGCAGGGAGCGACGAAGACAAGGGGGCTCAGCAAGTTTATGCGCGACCCAGTGCGCCGGAAACCCAAATCCCTAGGGACGTTACGACGGCGATCCAATAAAGGCAGCCATCGAGCAGGACGCTGGAGTTCTAAAGGACGATCATAGATTTCTGGGGATCAAAATTCCTTTTCCAACGTTGGTCAAACTGTACCTGTCTTTGCCACCAGTCTTCAAACGTGCCGTTAGCGAAATGCATTTTAATAGATAGTGAACTCTGAAATTCGTCATTTTTCCATTTGCCATGGTCCTAAACGTGGACCAAAAGAAGCAAAAATATATGAGTGGACTGCCTTCTCCATATTGGCTGCTCCCACGGAGGACGTGCCATTGAAACTAGAGATAAAGCCGATATTATCTAGCAGGCTTTTGGTCGCGTATCCCATCGCATTCTTCCTATGAACGTCAAGAGCTACGTTATAAACCCCCCCTCCTCTTGTTCGGTTCTTCTCCTAATTGGCCTCTAGAATGCGAGTAGTGAATGTAAGTGAGACCCTATTCAAGCCTCGTCCGATTACTAGTGGAGTTTTTCAAGGAAACGTGCTAGGTCTACTATTGTTTCTGCTGTACATCGACGATATTTTTCGCATCGTTAGGCATGGTAGTGCTTTTCTTTTTGCAGACGATATAAAAATTGTATACACGTTTCTCTTTCGTGACCTCAATACCATCACAGATAATGTAAAAATGGTCTACTATCGCTTGATTCATGGTGCGCAGCTTGGTCAATGAAATTCTCGGCCCACAAAAGCAGCATACTTGCATACAAATGCCACCTTCCTGCAGGAATCTTTGAGATTAATCAAGAAGTCATTCCTTCCCCTCACACTGTCAGAGGGCTGGGTTTGCATTACTCCAGCACATTCAACTTCTCAGAACCCACAGGGATACAAGTTGCGAAGGCTAGAAGACTAATCGGGTTGGTGCATAGAACTTTTAGAAACCAGGAAAGCAAGTTGGTAATATATAAAACCCACGTAAGACCTATCCTGGACCACTGTTCCATCGTGTGTTCCAACATGCGGCAGAGTGACAGACTGGAGATTGAGAATATTCAACGAACATTTACAAAACGATTTCTGGGCTACTCTTTCTCGCTAGACTACATGGAACGTTGCATAAAACTACACCTCAATCCCTTATGGCTGCGTCGAGTTCACGTCAACCTTTTCTTTTTTCACAGGATTATTGGTAAAAATGTGTGCATCTCTGCACCCCAAATAAGAAATAACCTCCCCTATAGTATGCGTCGAGCTGAGTTCTGCGTTTCAGTTCCCATGGCTAGGACAGCACTTGGGAAAAACTTCATCATCAAATATTCTTGTGAAACAAACTACCCTTCATATAAGAATGACCTCTCCTGCCTCCGTCACCTCTAAAAACAAAATTAGGAAGGCAATAACCGTACAAAACTTGCTAAACATGCACGATCCTTGCACTCCAATAGAAAGAGCCTATGAATCTGGCCTAAGGTATTGACTGCATATAACGCTCGAAGGCTTGTCTCAACCCACTCAACAAGGTCTAGCCATTTTTCATATCCAGTAGTCTCCGCAAGTACAAATCATTGTAGGTATAGAAAGAAAACTCCGTCAATGAAACAAGCCGGTGCAATTTCTCACCTGACTTTCCATCTTGTTTAGTGCGCATGTGGCAAGGTATATAAAAAGACGCATCACATTCTCACTTACTCTCAAACTAGTATTTAACGTCCCGATCTAAACCCTATCTTCTACACGCATTTAACAATTAGACCATTCTAAGCGAGAAATTTGGCATAACCTGATACCTCATTCTGCATAACATTCATCACTTCTCGTTATTTGGTTTGCACGCACCATAACCCTCATCTGGAATACCTCCAGACTGCTATCTCTCCCTTTTTCCGTTCCAGCTATGTGCGCTTGCACTCGTGTCTCGCCAGGAGGCTACCAATCNGACGTGCCGCACGTCTTCGAACTCCTCGAGAAACAATTCATTATTAGTAATATTATCTTCAGATCATCTAAGTTAGGGCTAAGCATTCATTAGAATAATTGGTGCTGTGATATCGTTTTCCAGCGTTCCTTTAAAACAGCAAATGATTGCTTGAAAGGGATGATCAGTTGTATTTTTCCCGCTAGTATGCGGACTAAACCAAAAAATTAGGATGCAACGACGCCCTTCAGACGTAAATTATGGCTACTAAGTGACGGAAATCAATAAACGTGTGACTCTCTTAGGGCCTTAATCGGCGGGCCACTCCGTAGACGGTAGTTTTATCGGCTTTACGAAGTAAGATCCGACTTATTATTATCGGTCTTAATCAGAGTGGTTCCATAAGCAGAGAGCTCTTTGCCTTCCCATGTCACGCGGACATTGATCGCCGCCTAATTTTCTCTCCAGAAAAATCCTTGTTCATTTCCAGCGCTTATTATGCCGGACTGGTGTGTGCTAGAGCAAACTCTGGGATATATTTCAACGTTGACTTAAGCGTCAACAGCTTTTCTGCATAGACAAATAGTCTCCCTAAGCAAGCCGCTTAGTTTTTTGCTTTTGGGATCTGCACCCTTGTATCTTTCGAGAAGGTGAAGGAAACAAAATAATGTGGGCTGAATTCCTGAATGGATAAGCTAGTTCGGGTTGCGCTTCCGTGCATCCAAAACATGCCCGCATGCACATCACTTCTGGAAGTTGTAGTGCTAGATTTTGTCGGCAAGAACTTCACTAGCAATCAATCTCATGGGCAAGTAAGACACTTGGTTCTACGAGCGATATAAATTAAGGCACTACCCAAGATGCAGTGTCCATGAGTACATCAAATTTTAAGGTGAGTAACGAATAGGATGAGCCCATCTTTGGTTGCAACAAGAAATTATATAATTAACAAGCGTCGGAATGAAAAGAATATCAATAACACCCCCTTGCGTCACGTCATATCTTACTAGCTTGGCCTTTGATATGTAACCGCCAACTTTGGCCAACCTCTTGCAGGTGGATAAGGGTAGAGCTAGCTGTGCAGACAGGGGGTGATTGCTGTGGAAACAATTAGCCATGTTTGATATTCATGAATATAACGCTCATTTAAAAGCTTTAGAAGCTTGGAGGCAGTTCCCGAAGTGTTGAATGCATTGCCATGACTAAGGCAGCTCAAACCGATGCACGATAACAGAAGTACTTGTCCATTATGCTGCTATGCCTATCCGAAACTCAAGGACAATGGGTTAAACTGGGAAGAGGTCTCGCAACCAACCTCATAGGAATGCAAAAGGAGGTTAGAAGAATGGTCGTGCACCTCACCATCCCGGCAGTTGTATAAAAAGTTTCCAAGTGAACCGAGGAATTGAGGTTGACATTTGTAAATGAGCGCCTTCAACGCAACAGCCGGATGACGTTGCCTCTTCGCAATCCCCGGAGAACCGAGTGACATCCGGTATATAAGCACTAAAAGATGGAAATTTGAAGTTCCGCGATACCGATGGCTGTTTACTTTCCGGCAAGAGTTAGATCTGCAGCGTAGCCACTAGAATGGGATCTAAAATGCTCCTTTATCCCGCGCATCCTGCAGCCGAGTGCGGGGAGACTAGACAGAGCACCTGTCCTTACAGACTTCAGTATCCCCGGGTTTCCAGACAGACTGGCATTAGTAATTGCAGCAGGCTCTTGGGAGAATAAATTCTGTTATGCAACATGCGGGAAAAGGTTACGAGGCCACAAAAATATTAATGCTACGTGAATGGTCGCTGAACCTGGTGGCAAATGGAAATGTAAGCATATCATGGAGGCAGTAAAGAAGTAAAAATTATTTTTTTGGTGCTTCGAAGCTATTCTCTAGTAAGCTTGTCATGTGTCTATTTTCTGCCGTAAAGATTTATCCATCGTGGGCGGAAACACTGGCGGGCATTATACATGTGCTGTACGGCAAGGCAGTTGTTGTGTTTATTAGCAAAAGACAGACGTCCTTTAGGACATTGAGTTCCGGGTAAATCGGCGGCTCATTTGCGTCTTCTGCAGAGCCAGCGAGACCGGCAGTTGTGCGTGATATCCGGTTCTGCGTGGTGTCTCAGGCGTCCCCCAGGAGAAGTCTAAAACTTAGTTAGCAGAAGTAGTCTGATCCGGATGCCAGCTCGGAAAATGTCTTACCAAAGAAACACGAATCCCAGCACGGTGGTGGTCAGCTATGTGAAAAATAAGTACTTGATTGCTCTAGTACGTATAAGGCTGTGCTGTCACCATAGGTCTGCCAGCGAACACCTATCGTGAAACTTTGGCGCGGTCATGTGACAGAATTCACACGCTAAGGGGCCGAAACGGATAACGGTAAGTGGGGAGTTGAGAATTGATTTGTGTCATTGTCCTGCGCTCACTTGCAAAAGGTTAGGCGGTAGTGCTACTGGCAAGCAAAGAGAGCTGAAGCCAATTCGGATAAGTACCGGGTGCAGGTAGATTCTTGCTAGTTAAACATATGGGAAAGAAAATCAGGAAGGCGCCTGACATCAGATGTTGCCACTGGATCATCTCAATGAAAGAAAATTTTATGTAGTTTCCACCGTGAGATAATTGATGGTTTTCATGGCTCGCCTGTTTCAATGCGACCGTGCTAACGAAGAGAGCGGGGGGAAACGAAATAAGAGCGCTCTAGGAAGAAAGATTTGAGGAATTAGAGATGAAAGTGAATTCATGTGATTAGCTAAGTTTGATATCCACTTTTGATTAAATATATGCAAAGATTGTGCGGTCCATTTGTCTTCAACATTGGCCCTCGGAGTTTGGCCACTAGAAGAACAGCTAACGGCGCCTAATTTAACACGAAGACATGGCCGGGAGCTATGTGCAGGGAGCGACGAAGACAAGGGGGCTCAGCAAGTTTATGCGCGACCCAGTGCGCCGGAAACCCAAATCCCTAGGGACGTTACGACGGCGATCCAATAAAGGCAGCCATCAAGCAGGACGCTGGAGTTCTAAAGGACGATCATAGATTTCTGGGGATCAAAATTCCTTTTCCAACGTTGGTCAAACTGTACCTGTCTTTGCCACCAGTCTTCAAACGTGCCGTTAGCGAAATGCATTTTAATAGATAGTGAACTCTGAAATTCGTCATTTTTCCATTTGCCATGGTCCTAAACGTGGACCAAAAGAAGCAAAAATATATGAGTGGACTGCCTTCTCCATATTGGCTGCTCCCACGGAGGACGTGCCATTGAAACTAGAGATAAAGCCGATATGAGCTAGTATATCTCAAGTTCCGTGAAGAAAAATCAAGGAGTCAAACAGAGGTGCAGATGTCGGAACGTGCTAAGCGAGTCCCTATACAGAAAACATTTAAATATGCAGACTCAAAAAAGAGACGTTGGCCTGACAAAAGTAGTCGTGCTTGGTGAAAGGATTGAGTGAATAATGGCGGATTTACTTCTCGGTCAAATCCGACCTCGGAAATCAGTGAATGGGGAAGAATTATCTGGTGCCTCTTATCGAGGAGGACCAAATACACAATGGCGCCGGTGTTATGGCAGACTAAGCGGATGTGTCGCAATCTATGATCTTGGAAATTTACGTCAAGCTCTATGCAAACCGTCTTGACATAGAAACGGGTGGGATTGCTTTTCTCCGGGCTGCCTCCTTCAGTATTTACCAATGGATCAAAAATAAACGAATTTACAGCACCCCAAATTCGGTAAATTGCCATGCTGCAGTAGGTGAAAACAAAGTGTAAGTATACGCTTCCGTATTCTCCACTTCACCTGTTATTGGTTTTTGAGGAGCGCCTACCGTCCGTTTTCGGAAACTGCCGCATTCTCCTCTCCTTTCTCGTCTTGCGAGAGGCTCACGCAAAGCACGTCGCCTGTTAGCGTTCCTTTTGCCATCCTGACATCAACCGTTCTTACGAGCCCCTCGGAAATGTTAATTACGAAACCGAGAGGCCGCGAAACGACAGAGGCGGGCTCGTTGGAAGCCACTACCACGCCCTCCACAGTAAACGGCTTTCCACTGTGTATCCACTTCTGTCGGGTGTGTAGAGTTGATATGCATTCTTGCAGCCTCTTTCTCCAAAACAGATTGGTCAAATAATTGGCCTGCTTCCAATTGTGAATTAATATCTCGCTAAGATCAACCTGTTCCACAAAACCACTACCAGACCTCAATGCCAAGGGGAAATTAAAGGTGAAGACCAAATATGAGATACCGCTGAAGGACACCGGAATTAATGGGCGGTTGTTTGGGATTATCCTCACTTCAGTTAACAATGTGCCAAAATTTTCGTGGTCGAGCCTTTGTTGTTTAATCAACGACAGCGTTTTCCCTCTAACGGAACTGATCAGACGTTTCCATATCGCATTCTGATGACTAGCTTAGGGGGCTTTAAGTTACCACTGAATGCCTAGCGTCTCGGTTTTGTCTTCCAGGTGGCCAAGGCTCACACCTTTGTTTCAGCACAATAGTTCCCGGTTAGCCCCAAAATGTTTGCGCTCTTACCGCACTACACGTTGGACTGTACTGTACCTCTGTTTGTAAAACTCTGCAGTGCCTGTAAAAACGAATCTGCGATCTGGGACCTTAATCATCAAGGTGTGCCCCTCGAGATATTTTGCAGGTAGTTATGCATCTTCCTTTTTTCTGCCCGTTTATTTCATCTTAGTTATGACAGTCCGAAATGTTCGATTTCGGTGTGGCTGAGAGTACACCAGCCAGGAGTCAGCTCGAATTTGGGAAGCAGGGTTATAGGTGGTCTATCCAACACAGCCAATTCTCTCCAGCTATTCGCAAACCGTTTGGCCACTCACTTTACTGTCGCTTTTCCACTGAATACCGAAGGCCGTCTTTGCATGGCGCTCAGCGCGTGATTTCTGCACATGTTCCTCTGCGGCAGGCATACGCAACACGAGCGTATCAACTGCGTTTTGCCCGGGCTGACAGGAACACTGCAGTTCTTGCGCCGTAGCTTAGGGTGAGGTTAGTCCGTCTGCCACTGGTCGCAATGTACCCTGGACCATTTCCGGTTTGGTGCCTTAAGCAACCGATCGCCTGTGTTGACGCATTGTACTCACCGATCCGCAACCGTCAACCGACGTTATCGTACTGTGACATTTAAACAAGGTCGCAAGCTGCCGTTCGCAACAAACCTGGATTCATAGCACCGATGCTCACGCTGACAAATGACCAGATATCACTCATTATCACCGTCTGAACTCTAAATCGTGTCAGCCAAAAAAGCCCATAGAAAGCAAGTCTATGACGAGTACTTGCAGAGGTTAGATAACAGTGACAAGCACATCAACTAATCTCGTCATTATGTTACTCCATACAATCAACGCCGGTTGAGGGTTTTTTGCTAATGGCGATGTCTGGACGATTTCATTTCAGCCAAAATGAAAGATTCTGGGCCATCGGTCCATGTTTCCAGCGGCTGTGCGTTAGTGACTCCAAGGGCGCAAGTGTCAGCTGCATTGTCGGACAACTTCACGTGCCCCCACTCTAAACTTTATTCCATCGTGCACAATAATGAGTCCATTTTTGTTGAAACTTCCAGAATGGCTCTTAACACCGCGAGTGTAACGAAGAACGGTCGCTGAAACCGTCCAAAAAGATGCGGTCCAGGCAATGGGTTCGAAACATCTTGCAGTCTGCGCTGTCATCATTGTCGAGACTGTCGATTTTAATGAAAGGCCTGGGCTTGATACTAATTTCAAAGGCGCCACGCAAACCTTCGGTGGTAATATCCGAACCTTATAATTGCTGCATCTTTCGCTTCAAAGTTCATGGGTTAGGTCGCCAAAGCCTGTTTTTGATGCTTCTGGGAATGTCAGTAACTCTCCTTTGCATTTCATGTTTCTCAGAATTACCACGTTTCCAGGCATCCCAGTGCTGGTCAGAAGCTGCAACCTGGAAGAGTTATCATCGGTATCCATGAAGTCATCAGAACCAGCTTTTTCACACTAAAGTTTTATGGAAAAACTGGGAAACAAACCCTAGGGGATTGAAAAACTGGAGGCTTATTTAGGGATTCCTTTACATACAGCTGGGTGGTACCTATCATTCCGTTTGAAAAAGAACCAATCGGTCCTAGCGTCCCGTTGCACTCTGACGATAAGTTCTATTGGCCTAGGGGTCCGCCTTGCTGACGGGTTCGCTGTGCTCGTCTATTTAGTAGGAAGACCTCCGGCACTCCTAGGCTTCGGACACCCATCTTGCCGCTCCGCTCTAACAGGTCCATCAACTCCATCACACGGTCTTCGGCCGTGTCTTTCGCATCGGAAGAACGGAGACACTTCCCAAGGTAAAAGTTGCAGACAAGTCTATTCACCATGAACCGATTAGACGTCTTTCTTTACATTACTTCTATGCCTTGAAAAAGGTTAATCAAGGGAAGTAGCGATGAATCTGTCCGAATGGATAAGCTTTCATATCCCTCTATCTTCATCCGACACCTTCATCCGCAGGAACATTCCTTTTGTTGCAACCACTTTGCAAATATCGCCTCCGGAAGAAAAGGCTATCCACATGATCACACTCTTTATCCCAAGGTAGGAAGAGCACCATGCAGCCTGCATCTTTGCATACGATCACTAGCACTTTTCAGCTGTTGTCGCGCCGCAAAGCTTGCTGCTTGGAAAAGACAGTCCAGTGGGAAACTTCCCTGCAACTTTGTAGATCACTTTTGACGTTTGCAATTGAGTGTTATGAGCGACTTCCTACCTTGTTGTTTAAGAACTTACCATGCGGTCTTCGCCCTCACTTCGTTGTAAGCTTGTCGCCCCTGCCCCTCGGTTTCCTTTGCCCGTGGTTGCTCCTGGCCCCTTAGTAGTTTCATTGCAGAGATAGCTCATTTGCTTCCCAGAGAACGAAATTTATATTTTTCCGTCTGCCACATTTCCTAAGTTTGTTTTGCAATATAAAATGAGCATGTTCGTGCGATAAGTCCAGCCCCTTCACTCTGACCGGCAGCGGCTGACCTGAAGCTCCATCTCAGAACGATACATTTTGCAGTAATGGCTCCTTTGATTTCCGAATTTCTTGGCCCAGATATCCAGGCTTTACATTCATCTCCCCTTGGTTTTCGAATGAATTTTCTTTGAGACCAACAAGAATGAGTCTCTACCTTTGAAGTTCCTGAGTTAGACCGATATTGGGCGCCCCGGTGTTGCAGAAGTGGCTTAACCCGGGTTTCACCTTCCTAGCCCGACTACCCTTTAGGAAACCAAAGAGTCCATCTAAGTACGCCTGATCCTGACCCAAATCTTGAGCGCGTTGGCACATAGATGATGGTTACGTCTGAGGCAGTCCCAAAAGTAGCACATCTTGACGGCCGCATAAGGCTCAGTTGGCGTTAGATTCTGATTTAACTTCCGCAGCCTTGATTCCGTTCGTCCATTAGAAAATTCTCTTGCTCGTGGGCTCCACTATCTTTATGACGGTTGCCAGCTCCGTCAACGTAACACCAACATGTGGTCGTAGAAGTCCAGTGCCCTTAGGCGGTGAATGATCATCTGTAATTCTTTCGTTGAACAGGGACCCTGAGCGCACAAGCTACTCCCTGTGCTCCTGAGGGTGCTGTTGTTTCGTAATCCAAGGCTGGACTTTCCTGATGCGCCTTTCCCAGGGGTTCCTCTGAATGAATGCTCTTGACTGTCAGGACGTCGGGCCTATTAATCTATGCTGGTTAGTCTGGTGCTTGTGATTTTTCACGTAACAAGGACGAGCCCCTCTGAGATCTCTGTGCTAGGTCAATTGTTCAGACAACCTAGAAAAATTATACTGCACATTTCCAAGTCTCACATCATTCAAGCGCGATGCACCGTGCCGCTTTAGCTTCGTATTCATCAAAAACCGGTTAGTATACCACTAGATTGGGCTCACGTGTGATGTACTTAGCCAGCTCCGAGAGCGTTCTTTGGGTTTGGTTAGGTTTTGCGCATATTAAACGGAGGAGTAGGCTTATTCGGTAACTTGAACCCAAGAGAACAGTACTATCTCGAGGAAGAAGTCGAAATCAATAAATATGAGGCCGCTTGCACAACACTTAGTCGAATAGAGAACTTGCAAAGGGGCCTTTGTTCATGTGAATGTCTCCAAGCTTGTTGGATCGGCCACACTTTATCTACCCCATTCTTGATTTTTTGCTGTCCCCAACCTTGGGTATTCGGTCAAATCCCATTATCCACTTTTCGTATTTTTTTTCTCCTCTTCCTCTGTTTTTCTTTTTTATTTTCACCGTCCCCTCTTCTTGACTTTCACTAAAGAGCTTTCTCAAACCCCGAATGGGAAATGACCCCGTGGAGCTCGTCATAATACAGGTCAAACGTTACGTCCCAATAGCAGCATTCCTCAGCTCAACAAATTGCAAATCGCTGTGCAATGTCGACGAGCTTTGAGCATTGTGGTAAATCCTATTGATTTTCGTCCCCAATCAAGCTCCTCGGTAGTCGCCTTCCCGACGTGAACAGCCTCATCCTTCAGGCAACCTCATCAGCCGAACGGCAAGTGTGGGCATTGGGAAACTTTTTTCACTGGTGGCCGTAAAGCATATTACGGAAACTAACAATCCATATTGCAGTTGTGTGATCTGGATTCCGTTATCGCAAAATCTACGTCCATCTTCGGCTGGATTTTGCACTAATTTTTTGCGTTCGTGGGATTCCTTTACCTTGTACCAAGAGCCAGTTTTCTACCAATTGGACTGCCTCTTTTTATTGCGCCTTCGACCCCAATAATTTGACAATGAAAATTTCAAGCCATGCATACATAAACGAAGAATACATCCTTGTTCCGTGTGGCGGGAGTAACCTTTCGGAAGCAAAACATGAAGGCCAGTATCCAAGTTCGATTTCAGTGGTTCAGGGATCCTTACTGGAAGTGAAAGGAGCGAGATTTTCGAGCAGGACATAGTTAAGTGCCAGATGAAGTCAAACGTAAGGATCTGTGCGTTTTGCACACGGGCACCTCAACGGAGTCGCGTGGGCTTGGCGCTTGGCTGTCCTGCAAAGGCTTAGAATACCAGTTGGAATTCCGTTGGTGCGTAGATCCCAGTGGGATTAGTTTGTTTTGCTTCCAAGACTTGGAGAAGTGTGCCAGAATATCCATGTTCCCTTACGATGAAGCGCCTTCGAACACCCCGTTTTTAAATTTCGCAGCTCAGTGCATTAACGAAACCAGCTACCCGGGCAAGCAACGTTAATCAGTTTATTCCGCCTCCCTTCAGGTTCCGTGGATGTGTTTAACGTCGGTTCAGAAAGGGTTTGAGATTTCCGGGATAACCCGGATCAATTTTGTGGCCGTCTTCAGCACACGTTCCAAAATCGCTCCTTAATCAAGGAGGTCTGCATCTTGGCTGTTGTATTCAGTCAGAAGGCTAGCAAATGCACCATAAACCACGGGACGACCTCTCCCAAAGTGATCGGGAAACTGAATGTAGCCCTGTCAATCTCATAATTCGCGGATCCGTATGCTACTTACCTAGGACGTAACAATAAGAGTACTTCGGGGGGGCGGAAACCCAAAATTTTGTGTCGGTTGAAACTTTATACTGTAGTATCAGTGACTGGGCCGGATCGATTAGTAGTGACATGCCCATGCACTCATCATTACTGACGGGCATGTACCATTGGAAAGACCGGTGGCTTGAGCAGACTACTGCAAATTGCACGCAATTGGCCAGGTGATAGAGTCAGCAGAGTGCACTGCGATGTTTCCTCGGATGGTGATGGAAAGTTTACTTATATAGATCAGAAATAGGACAGAACCTTGAAGTTCTAGCGTGGGTTCAAAATGGCTCAGAAACCCCACCAACGGTGTGACGAACACCTAAAGCTGCAAGTGTACCGGTTTCTGAACAGCAGGCAGGAACCTGCCGACTGAACTAATTAATTGTGCCTACTCGGCGCTTGCATGGATCAGGTTACACTTTTTTGGAGTAAATGTTTCAATGTTTCAACTTTCCGCCCAAATAGGGAGTCCTAGTTTCAATCAAGATCAAAATTAGGCCGGTGATCCCGAGCGGCGGTCTGCAGGACCAGCAAAGAGGCCAAAGAGGATCAGTTCAGCTGGGGCAAAATGGGCTTGCAGGAATCTAGTTCCTAGTCCATAGTGCCGAAGGTTCCTTGCAGCCATGTTAGACCAGTTTTCTCACAGACAACCTCTGCATGTCAAATGTTTTACGGGGACCGCTTATTAAATTTCATCGAATCCTATGTGTGAGTCAGGTTGGGTTGCGTGATACAGTCAGGCAAACTTCTCCTTTTGCCGGCTAGCACAACCGGGTCCCACGAAGCTAGCACCCACAACAAATCGGCAGGAGTACGGCATGCCAAGGATTCCATGAAATCCTGCGACAAAACGTACAACGTCAAACTAAAACTACGTGGCTTCTCCGACGGGAAGTGTTGCCACAGAAATTGTCCGATTTGCCACCTTCAATCCAACTCTCGAATCCCGGTCGGCAAGATCCTCTCTGTCAACAGGACGGGGAAGACAAGAGCCGATAATTTTAAACGATCAATGCATTAAATGTATCATGGAGTGCAAATAACACCGATAAGACTTGTGAAGGCAAGCTGCAGGAAGTAGTAACCGGCTTTCTGTTTGAACGTGAGGTACGGGCTGAAGGTAAAGGTCCTCCACCCGATAAAAAAACCCAACCGGAAAAACGCATAGAATCATTGTGGTCAAAAGTTATGGTTGGAAATATGCAAAACTTTTAAACTCCTCAAGAGGGCATGAAGAACCTGACAGGACCAAAGCTAACGGATGTAACATAGCGCTAAAATTAGGCATATCATCGTGGACAGGTCATAAGTGCTGGCTGAACGACTGCCTACGCCTACAACTAGATGAGCTCTAAAGAGGAGACCAACCCTTTGTCTGATTGATAAAGCCCATAAGTAGAGGGCGTAATTGTGACTTTACTATTTAGCAGTGATGTTTGCGATTTCGAAAGGTTGGAAAAGATGACATATCTGTTCTTGAAGGCTGTGGGGAAGCTGACATGTTCGTCGCGTTTGGCTTATTATATTCGGCGGCCTCTACTGAGTGAATGGATAATCTGCCTTCTCACTCATCCGCCAACTTAGCTGTCTCAAGCTCTTGATGAACGGCTAACAACTCACTCATCTGCACTTCCTTTAACGTCTTCATTTCTTAAGGTAGCCTTTCTGTGAGGTGCCGTTCCTTCAATTCGGCCATAGAATTACTAGCTCTAAACTTAAAACTATACGGAGTAGAACCATAAGCCCTGGAATCCAAATCACTGTAAACAAGCGGAACGTCTACAGCCGACTAACGTGGACAAAAAAACGAAAACGGACTATAATAAAACAAGCCGCTCCAAGTCATGTGACCCATGACTGCACCAAATATCCGTAAGATAATCCCAAACAAAGAGCACAAGGATGAGACAAATATGGGTGATGCATCGGACGGAAAATAAATAGTCACCAAAATCACTGTCATTACGAGCGAGTTAGACGGGAAGAGTTAGGTACGGAGAGAGGAACGAAAAGAATAGGGGAAAGGAATTTTTCGGCCAGTCAGTTGTATGCCGGAACGGTCCTCCCCCAGGGGGCGCAGGTAGTGGGGTCGCAAGGCACGAAAAAGGAGGCCTTATGAGGCACAGCTTAGCAAGTGAGGAGGTCAACATGGGAAAACTTACTGAATGGCAACACAAGGTCTCGCACTGAGACACCCACCACTTTTGTTTGAAACGTCCAGTGCAGAGGGCGCCGCCTGTTTGCAGGTGAGGTGTTGTGATCCTTCTGCATTTCTTTTCGTAGCATGAAGTTGAATAAATTGGTCAGCAGTTCTCGCAGGAAGGCTCGGAGGCGATATTTTAACGCACCCTCACACATCCGGAGGCGGTTAATGAGTGCCCCGCTTTCTAAGGAATTACGTGCGAAGTACAAGGTCCGCAGCATGCCCATCCATAAGGGTGATGAGGTTCAAGTTGTTCGGGGGGAGCGAAAGGACTCAACAGCAGCCAAGGTTGTTCGTGTTTACCGAAAAAAATTCGTGATCCACATTGAACGACTTCAGTGTCGGAAAAATAATGGCATTCACGTGCATATCGGCATTCACCCTTCCAATGTAGGTGCTACATTTGAATTTATTGACGATTCAATTCAGGTGGTAATTCATAAGCTGAAGCTGGACAAAGATCGGAGAGCCCTGTTGGAACGCAAGGCTGCTGGGAAACTGACTGCTGAGGATAAGAACAAATATACCGAAGAGACCATCGATTCCTAAGTCTAGAATAAACTTTCTGGATACAGTATTTTTCTTCATTCATGAGGTTTCGTTGTTCCAGTTGGCGTGCGTAAGTTACGTGACCTTTCGCAACATTGGCGGTAAGGCGCTGCGACGTGTAGCTATGCAACCACACAATCGGCAGTTAAGACGTTGCTTTATTGCTTTTGGCGCACTTATTTAATGGGCTACGGTGGTCAGTTATGTTTTCTCATTGATTCTTAAGTCCGCTGAGTGAACAGGCTGAGTATTTTTGGGTAGTCTCATGAGAACTGCGGGTACGCTACAAGCGCTTCTGGGTTTTCGCGCAGTTACCTCTGAGGTCATTTTCGAAGTAAAGGGGTACGGACTTCACGGCTTTCGAACCGGTCATTGTATGTCTGCAAGGGCTCTGACCTGCGCCATGGTTTTATTTTGACGGCACTACTGCCGCGTCGCGCGACTTGATGAAAAGCAGAACCTTATCGTATGCGCGCATACATTTTTCAGAAGTGCTGTTTTAGTTGCACAATCGGTGTGTCGGCATGTTTGCTTCTCGGGGTTGCGTAATCTGTCGGAATAGTGTGATCTCAGAAGCCTTTAGACCAATGACGACAGTCGCATTTTCTGACGACTAACAGGAGACAGACTTAGTGCGTTTAATTTTACTCCCCTTGGTCGTTCGGTGTGATTTGCTAATCACGGTGACCTCTATCCTGTTGAGCACGCGCGGGAGAAACCTAAAACCTTATGGCACTGGGTTTCTGGTTCGCGGCTTCATGTTCTCATCATTGCCGTCTTAAGTATTTGGGTTGCGTCCCTTCAGTTGTACTTGTACTCAATGCATTTGTTTTTAAGTGGAAGGACCATTCCGTAATAATCAGCTCCCGGTGCCGAATACGAGTATGTTGGCCATGGTCATGCGACCTCCAGTAAATACCGCCAGTCGTTACTAGTATCCGTTTGGGGGAGGAAAAATCTGCCTCCAATAATCATCTGTGATATTTCA
>LUCM01006057.1:37271-55321 GCA_008360955.1 Fasciolopsis buskii
AACTCAGATCAACCCCCCACTTGGAGGACCAGGAGACAACATCGTCAGGCCTCTACCCATTGACCTTTCAGGCATGATTGGATCTTCGGCTTGAGATAAGCCATCTTGTATAGCTCGTTGGATTATGGAGGCAAGCAAGCCGTCACACTGCGTCAAATTGCAGTCTGTTTGTGACAGAGATTTCAGTGAGCCGTATTTTAGAATGACTTTTGGAGATCCATATACGGGTATGAATTTTCTACGACAGTATAAATCAGATTTACGTTCCTTTCGGTTTTCTCGTTAATTTAAAAACGGATTCACCATTTCTTCGACATTTATTCATCCGGTGGAAAACTGTCACCGTAGTAGGTTGTGAGATATGTGCTGTACTCACTA
The DNA here is from genome assembly GCA_008360955.1 of Fasciolopsis buskii. Classification (NCBI taxonomy): domain Eukaryota; kingdom Metazoa; phylum Platyhelminthes; class Trematoda; order Plagiorchiida; family Fasciolidae; genus Fasciolopsis; species Fasciolopsis buskii. Next base: position 37,650 of record LUCM01006057.1, read on the forward strand.
AAGTTATTACTTTTGACTGTTTCGTTCGCCTAATTTCGTCTTTTCGTGTGACCAAGATTAACATTGTAGTCCTATGCAGTTTGCTAATGCCTGAAAGGTTTTATTGCGGCCATGCTAATTTACTTCATTTAGTTTCAATTGATTGTTGATCGGCGTTGAATCATTCCGACTGGACATGAGTTTAGATTACAAGCAAGTTGTTGGAATTCTTTCATTCTTTTCAGTCGCTGCAAAAATTGGATTTTCAAAATGCATCATTGGATGACGGAGTAGCCTTCCAAAACCCTTGTGAAAACTGAGGTTAGATGTTTTCCCCGCAAAACATTTGTATCATATATTTGAGGCTATCAGTATGAAACTGACTTGTAGTCAGTTCCTGGATATTACAGCAAACGTATATGTGCTGCTACATACAGTTATTTCGCTGACTGCTGGTTCCAAACACTGAACCCATTCCATGTTGGATGGAATAGGTTTGTCAAAGATGCGTGCAATACGCTAGGAAGAACTTGTGATTTTCTTCAGGTGAATGCATGAGATAGTCAATTAATGGCCGCTAAATTCCATTTGCCTACCAGCAAATTATTTCACTCAACTCTGAAGTTAGTTGCTCGCTGTCATCTAGGAATTATTCAAAGTATAAATAGCAGGTTGGGAAATACACACAATATTCGCTATTAAAAAAAATCGCGAGAGAATTAATTCCCGTGGGTTTGAATTTCCGGTGCGCATATTCTGCAGTTTTGTCAAGGCAGATTCGCGGCTGATACCGAATCATAAATCTCTATAAGCAAACATGCACACATAAACAAACATCACTGTGAGTTGTCTAACAAGTAAGTCCGTTGTCTCTAGAATATGCATCTGCAAATTAATTCGTAACTCGTATCTTCTCTATTGTTCTATTTGGATGGATCGTACAACTGTTGGAGTACTCTGGTACTATAGAATACAAATGCAATTTCATTTGCAGCTCTAGTCACAAACACAAGCGAAAGGCTTGCCGTTATCGATGATTCTACCAGTTATCCAATTCTGAATGGCCTTTCGACTCGCATTCACGTGTCATTTTTCTTTATTAATCCATTTTGACATAGTGACAGGTAGTTAGAAAAATTAACTGGATTGATTGCCCATCACGATAGGTATTCTATCAGCCCTTCTCATTGCACACTCAAAAAATCACTTGAGTGCAGTATGTTATAAAGCTAATGTGCAAGGCAAGTGCTGATCCGAACCAAAAAATGTGCTGATTTCGCGTTCGGACTTTGAGTTTCTAGGAAAATACGGCAGCTGTAGGTGCACGATGTTCCTAGTGGTTCGGGGGCTGCTCAAAAGCGATAGTGATGGGATGACATTGAACATTTTCACTTTGACTACTGACTTCGGTAATAGTAGCTGTGGCTGATCGCTGTAAATAGTATCCAATGGGGAGCTGTGTGGAACACCGAATTTGGTACTGTCATGTGGAGTGTCGTTCGTCAGGATAATGATTGCATGGTAAAATGAAGAATTGCATATGTGGAAAAGCGGGTTAAGCTGTGCACTGTTGATCTTAGCTGGACACGAAATTTATACGTAGATTGGCATTTCCATTTTTGGGAATAAACCTTTGGGATTCAGAAAATTAAACACTACATTAGGAGTAGGAGTTTACTATGGTACAAACGCCTATGTTTTCAGCCTTGTTCTCATGATAAGTGAATATGAAACAGTAACGCCGGGCTTTGGGTTAGAGTGCCAGACGATTATTAGATGAAGGTAGGTACAGTAGGCGTCATTGGTTTGGGCATACAGTGTATGTTCTCTTATGGAATTCGTCAGCATGCAATGCTTCAAATGGTTGCTGGTGACTGGGGCATTTATTGGAGTAGAATGTCCATGTTGTAAAAGGGAAATGGAAATTCCGACCAATGCTCTTCTTGTTTAGTTACCTAAACGGCACCCAACAGGCCATTCCGCCCGGTGAAAAAAACTCGGAAAAGGACTTGATTGTATGTAGTGATTAGTGGAACCACTGTCTTCACACGTCTCCTATTTTACCAGTTCCCTTTTGCATCCCCTGTTTTTTTAGTTTCTGAGCTAGGCTCTTGCGACGTGGTCGAAACTGAACCCGCCACATCCAACGCTTGGCTACTATTTGTTAAAACGAGAGCTCCCTGAAAACCCGATTTAACGGACCTTAATTTATGTTAATGCTGATCATCCAAAATCAATCGGAAACCATCTTTTTAAGATTCATATGCACCGGAGAAAGTCATGCCCCACCATATCGAGGACGGCATGAACACAAAAACAATTTCACTGGCTAATTAATTGCTCCCAAGGGAAATCTAGACAAAATGGATCCTGCCAAAGTTATCCGAAATAGATTTTCAAATGCAACTGATGCTTTACACTGTCAGCATATCGGAGCATATCTAGCTTGAATGATTGATTGCCCAGCACAAATCAGTTGGAAATGCACCAAGTAAGCAATCCTGTCGTATGTCTGCACGTGTCTGCGTGTGTGCGCGAACGTGGTTGTGTGTATGAATCGACAAATGATGGAAACAGCTAACCGAAAACTATGTGCCGTAGATGCCAACATATAACTCATCTCTGTGTGCCCTCCTGAGGTTATGGATGCATGCGATTTTTGGAACCGTTGGCAACTATCGTCGAGGAATAAGGGGAACTGGTAACAAATTATATATATCGTCACCGTTTGCATTTATGCTGACAAATCAACGCAGTTGAAATGAGCAGCTAAATCATTGTAACCTCTGTTGGAAAATATGTTTACTGCTGGATACGAACTGGATAAACATCGATGGGATCGCAATGTGACATCGTGACTGCCACAAATCTTTCTGGACTAGTTGTGATACAGAAACAAAAGTTGTTATGAACACTTCCTAAGTTAGTATTTAAAGCATTTGAAATCTACTGGGGTGAGGTTGTGCATAACTGAAACGTATGCAAACGTTAGCGGTCTCAATCAGCCGGCTTCGTTTGGCAAACTTCCGCCCATGATAGCCCATCTGGATTTCTTTCTCACCTCCAGCTGCGTCTAACTTGTTATCGTCAAGTTGGCTTTACGTGACCTGCTCACTATTCATTGCTATTTCATGGTGTAGTTCGATTACTGCTAACCGGTAGTGGAGTGTTGTTTCTACCAAGATTTGATACTTCAGATCGTTCACAGTTCGTTGCTGTCTGAATGAATTAATGACGAATACTTCCAGGATACAAGTATATATAATTAGTAATACTGATTTAGCTAAATAATATTTCTTAATAGTCTAACTGATTGATTTGGTACGAAATTCAACTTGCTTGTGATATCATTTATCATGGAATTTTGGGGACAAAGGACCACTGATTATTTCTAACAATAATGAGAAAATTGTACAAAAATTTCATTAGTTTGACCAATTACTCTCCAGATAACATGGTGAAATTCATAAGAAATACCCAGATTACCACCAGGGAGATTGCAGCCTTTACAGTTTATGGCCATCTAACCCTCTCCAGTCGAAGTCATATATCGGATCTATTTACCGAGAAAACATGACCAGGTTAGACCAAACTCCTCCAAGTTTCGTTTTAGTTAAACAAACAGCTGCCATAACAAAAAAAAACATTCCAGAGAGCAAGCTGAGTTTACGCAAACCAAATGTTGAGCAACGAGGACAGACGTAGCAAAAACGTTTTGGATAAATGGTTGCATGTTGGAAATCACTAGGAGACAAATCAGAACAAAATGAATTTGGCAAAACTGAGGAAGTGAGATACCTAAGGACGATGATGTCATCTCAGTAAACAAACAGCCGACTTTTATTGTTTCTGACTTTCTTCTTCAGTACTCATTCAACCCGATTCTCTTAGATTTCCCCTTGATAGCTGATACATTTACCGGGAGAGAAATGATCAATCTTTAGAAATATACTAACAGGAACATTTGTACCGGTAAAAGAAGAACATTTTCAACTGATTACTACGGCAGTGTTATGAGATAGGTCATCTATACCTATGCTTTGGATGGTCGTAGGTCCGACCCTGAACTGTTCGATGCTAACTGCTCTGATGCTAGCCCTTCCATGACGAAAACGCCAGCCTGTCTTTCAAATCGGAACCGATCGAGTTTCGGAGTGTGCCGAAGAACCACATACCACGCAATATTTTCGTGCACACCATTTTTTTAGCCAATAACAGCGTTTTCGATGAGAAGTGCGATTATTCGATATTTTCGATACGTAAATAGTTTTTCTCAAGAGAGATTTTCAAACAAATTGTCTTGGGAAAGGCTACCCACGGTATCTGAAAGTCGGGTGGCAAAACGCCCTACTGACAACATCGTGTTACTGATTTTCGAAAAAATAGCATGCTCTTCTTTTCACCCCAGTTGGATGATGTACGTTCGGTTACAGTTTATTTAAGAGTCAGCAGTTTTGACCATGCCTGTCAGTTTTATTCACATTCATGTAAAAATAGGGTATTACTCAGCCATGAGGACTCCCGGTCATTAGTGAACATAGTACGTCGAGGATCTATGAGCTGGCTATTGACACTTGGTAATGGTTCTTATGATACTACCAATTACCATATATGGTCCACTGTTTGAGTCCAAGCTATCGATCAGGTAAGATGCCGCCGTCTCTAATGCAACTGAATCAAAAGAATCAACTCTTCATTCCGCTTTTATTCGGCTCGGCATGGTTCATTTCAGCTGGCATAATACCGAAAGTGGATGCAATCAGTAGAGTATCAAGGATTTCTTCTACGCTATTCATCAGTCTACGGGACCATTAACTGATTCTTCGTCGGTAGTACAAAAATAAGGCTGTGACAGGTAGACACAAGTTGGTTATTAGCGTTCCAGAAATTACACGTCGGCAAACACCCTATCATGGGGCTTATTGAAAATGAAGTTTGTCTCTGTAGGGTGATCACCAATTCTTCTATGCCTGTTAAAAATATTCAACACTTCGACGGTTTTGACCGAAAGAATAAAGCAAACAAATAAACAGAACAACTGTGCAATGCACAAATCGACCAACTTGCAGACAGTATCAGAAAAAATCGAGACAAGTGCTGATATGAATCCGTCGAACGTATTTGGTCAGTTGCACACACCGACGAAAGGAATTGCCATTTAGTGAGGGTAGACGTGGACAAACCGTATAGTTTGCCTTATTACATCTATCGCTTCAGAAGGAAAGGATAATCTTTAGAAAATGATATAATAACAAATGATGGTCTACGGCATGAGTCGGATTTCTGATCATTTATTTGAGTCAGCCTAAACTGTTGTGAGGAAGGTTGCTATTTGCAAGCAGAAATGTCTGCTGATTATCACTTCTATCGACAACGCTGTTTTGGGTAAGTACATATTTTCACGCCTGCTTTCGTTGTTAACAATAAAGGCGAGTTGAATGGGATTATTTTAACTTAAAAATACAAAACTACACACGTCACAAATAATAAAGATATAGCGGACTTTTCTGTGCAACTCACTTTTTGTAGTGATTAAACTGGACTGTTAGTCTCAACCTGATTGTAAAACTTGGAAACCCTGATGACCAGAAAGTTACACAGAAATTTCCTAACCTAAGAGCATCTTTGTTAAACCAGCTATAGACCCTATTATAACTGGCTCAACTGGCTTTATTATAATAATGAATTAGAGAGACAGGATTCTCAGAATAAAAGAAATAATCTGTAGGACTCGTGTGATCGTTATTTTTTGTCACTCTCTCTATGTGCATCCGTGCGTAACATTTGCACACTGACCCATTTGTCGAGCGTTTTCACCTTTTGATGCATTTTGACTTCGGTTTTTGCTATGAAGGTAATGAACAATGTGGTTGTCATTCTTATAGTTGAGCCTGAATCAAAAATTTCGACTACCTCCTAAATTGAAGTACACAGCGTGGAATTCTGAGGAAAAACTGTTCATTCCACGTGTCGCCAAATCATAATCTTCCGTGGCTGTTCATGTATCTACCTCTACCTTAATTGGCCCATTGTTCTTTCCATTGCACATACGTGGACGTCGCTAGAATGAGGGGTCCGATGAACTACCACAACAACCGTCAGTGTACTTCCATAAACAAATGTGGATTGCGGACGAAATTCTCTGAACAAGAACGACCAGAAGTATATCCAGTATGAATCATGTGACACTCGGTGGAACGAAACACAGACACAGTGTATATCATGATTCATCAAAATCATCATGAGTCACGAAAGGACTGGTTTTCCGCTATGAATTGGTGCAACATGACAAGTCATCATTGACTGAATCTCGTCAAATAGTTAGCAGTCGGTGAATGGTGAGTGAATGCAAGAGAAATGAACTACGTAGCGGAGCTCTGTTTACGATGCTTGCTCGTCAATGTTTACTTTTACCTACGCTTCTTATCTTCAAACGCAAAAGCACCTTAAATGTCGTCTCTAATCAACTCGCCTGCTGAGAAATCTGTAAGTTGAGAGTCTCCAAGGTAGGATTGTGCAAACTGACTGAGGTAGAAAACTCAGGTGTTCGTCAGTTTTAATCAGCTTAAGTTGCAGAATACTATCCGCATCGTTATGCACACCAGTGTGATTGAAATTCTCATTCTCATGCACCTTGTATTTAATTTTCATTTCTATTCTCTAGGAACTTCGGAGTGATTTTTACAATTGGGAAGAAAACAATGGTGCTAAGTAGGCTGGGCAGTTTTTGTGAGCATGGCAAAATGCAGTCTCTTTTGAAGCCAGTCTGGAGAGATGTAGTAGAGTTAGAAGCGCGGCATTTTTGAACGCACTCTTGCGCTGAAGATGTGGTGGATGTTGAACACCTGGTAGGGTTGAGGTTATTTTACGAAGTTTCTGCTGATGGACAAAGCAATTCGTCAAAGTAAATAATCGACATTTCAAATCCCACTTATATAACAGTATTGTCAAGTTTTATCCCTGTTTTGCCGGTTATTTCTGGTGGCGTGATAATTAGTTTTGCTTAATTTGATATGAAGATGAGCGATTTCGGTTCCTCGATTTCATTTGATGCTTGATAAAAACGCGGTAAATCAGTTGTTATCTCTTGATAAAGTTGGGACATTTAGATTCCGTAATGAACTTGGTTTAGCAAGCCAAGGAATAAACCCTATGACGAGAATTTCTTTCACACACCCGTTGGTCTTGTACTCAAAATGTCCACATCTGTGATATTCTGTGCTTGGTTGATTGCCCTTCGAATTACGACGTTTACCTAGGGACTTCTCATCATCCAGCCGACGAGATTCGAGTTTAGCTCTTATAGGAGCGCATCAGAAATGGATATCCTCCGTCACTCACTAGGTTTCAATCCGGAATTTCCAACTGGAAGACGTGATGCCACTATATCACAAGCCCCCGTCGATACCACTTAGTACTTATAAGTAATTATTGGCCATTTATTAGCATCAAATGTTAGGGAGGCTAATGAGGGCATTTACCCTTCCTACAGAAAAGACTTGATTTGGTGGGAGGCATTATAATGAAATTAACGGAAGGTGTACTTTTTCTGCCTTCGAAGCTGTCGTGGACTGCTGGCTGTCATCACGTAGGACCTGTGAACTGGATAGTTCTGATTGGCTTGAATCTTAGGTGGCTGACGCAGTTGTAATACACGCTTTTCCGTTGAGAAGCTCAGGCTCAAATCCCGAATGTAATAATGGATATTTTCTACTGCTGAACTCAGACGTAAGCGAAAGTCGGATCCGATATTTCTGGCTGTAAAGTGCCTGAATGACCGAAAATTTTTCGAAGGCGAGACGGTAATGTGTAGAAACAAGTAATTGGGAGCAATAGATGAATTATGATTTCAATCAAAAAGTACAGTAGAGTTTCGTGAGGCGTAATGCTAATCAGTCTGGATATAGAAAGAAGTTTCTAACATCATGTTTACCTTTTGATTTGTTCGTTCAAATCCGAGTTTTGTTCGAAAATTTGCAAATGTCTCAAGACGACGGTCCATTTTTCTTCATAAGTCATGCTTATGAAATTATTTCAGTAGCATTTCAGTAACGGAATATTCATTTGGTAACCACAGTATCAAGGTCACAATATTCTAACATTTCATCCCAGATTAGTGTTAATCAGGAACGGAGGAACTTTGAGAAAGTCTAAGTTCTCAAACGAGTAGTCTTTCACTCCGATAGTGTCTAGCCTAGTCCTGGACAATTTGTTACCCATAATGCGCAATGACCCCTATGGTAATGAAAATGTATTTTTTAAAATTTGTTTTTAATGTGGTCTTGTTGTGTAGATGAAATGTGGAATGATAGGTCACTGGGCAGTAAGTAGCCCCGTGAACCTTCAAATCTTTTGACGACTAAAGTTAACCGGTTCAATGTGTAAGTAGTATTGAATGCGCAGTGCCATCTTCTGCAATACTGTTTGCTTGTATCCTTTTTGCAATCAATTAGTCAGTTCTTAGGCACGCCTGGCACACTAATCAACAAACGATTTTGCTTAGGGCAATGTGGCAATATAGTTATACTCCTGGCCTATCTTATTTACCGTTTAGGCTGTGTTCAGTAAACTGCTGATCATGTTTATCCCATGCATCATGCGAAATACTTCCCTTGGAAATGAGTTAATCGTCGGCTGAGCATTCCCGGCCTTCACATAAAATGTCGGAGGATGAACGGCTATTAGGTTGTACGAGAGAATCGTGCTCAGTAGGCGATCGAGACTCTTCCGAAAATAACGCTAATTTCCGTTTACTCGGAAGCTGTCACAGACTACATATACTCTTTCAATCACTCGCTCATTATTTGGTCTGATGGGCGCAGATTTCGAGTAGTCCTGTGAAAACTCAAGCAGTGCAATCTGTGATGATGGGCGTAATGCGTAGTGCGTAGTGAATTTTAGCTACCGAGTAACGGCTAAGAGATTTAAAATTTTTTAGGCTGAAATCCAACTGGAGCAAGTTAATGTCATTATGCAATAGTGACTGGCTTATCAAGCGGTGATTAACCAATTACCAATAACTAGTTTCAGATATTTTGTTTTAAGCGTTACCGAACATCTTCTGATTTTCCGTGGGTCCATAATGGACCTATCCCGCATAAGAACCACTAAAATTTGCTAACCGGTGGTTACTTATGCATGATAATTTACCTTGTTTTTTTTTGCACGACACAAAACCCGGGCAATATGTTAGGGATTTGGCATTTCGAATTTTGGAATTCATCCCGAAATGAAAATGAAACATTTAGTTAACTATTAAGCATGACAAAAGTGAACCTTTAATGGCTTTATCATTCAGTGTTGAATAGAATCAATAGCACTGAGATGCAATACGTAGTGGTGAACAAAGTGATTTTTGTTTATTCTTGATCATGTTTATTCGCCACCCTGAGAATTTCTCGAATACTTTAAAGACCTGGGTCATCATCAGTGTGAGCCACGTCCCACATCGGATTATTTCAAACGCGATCCTTTTCATATACATAAGTGCAAACTCACACATAACAGAGGACGGGTTTGTCTATTAGAACTGTCACCTGATATCTCACTCGTCCTTACTGTAGGTCCTACTTGAGATTATGTATTGGTAGGATTACGAATAACTCAGAAAATTAAGTCCTTTCTCAGTTTGCTCTATGAGACTACTCGTGATGGTTATTATAGGCGTGTTGTAGCAACATGGTGGAATTTAGGTGCCTTTCATGACAAAACAATTTCAAAGTGAAATTTTGGACGTAAAATGCAAAGGATCACAGTTCTGACATAACAGAGTCGCATAGAAATGGAAAAGAAGCACAGAGTTCGGAAAAACACGAAAGAATAAAATTCAAATTAAGCAAACCAAAGTATGTTTGTGAATATTCAATTGGATGGGCTCGCCTTGACCGATCAGTTTGTTGTCTGTCTGAAATAGTTTGAAAAATCGAGCAACTTACAATCACTCTCACCTAATCGTCATGACAACAACAACATCAAGCTTTGCATGTCAGATGGAACAGCAGGTTGAGTTTCAGTGGGCTGCTATCATGAAGCCATTTAATCCAACTTTTTGATATTGCTTCCAATCACAATGGTCACCAAATCGTTGAGGTGCTTTGTGGAATTCATAAATTATTTTAATTTCCCCCCCTTCGAATTTCTGTAAAAGCCGACGGGAAGTATTTTTTGTCGTAAAGAGAAGATACATACTGCGGTCTTTGAGCAACGGAATTCTAAAAATGACCGTATCAGTTGTATTTTAAAAATGAACGACACTGCCTGTGTGAAAGGAAAATTGCGTCGAATTCTAGTTTGTAGCGTCAATCTGTAGTGGGGGAACATCCAAGTGAACTTAAGGATGCGTAAATTATCATTTCTTGTTCGTTATTTTGGACTTTTTCAATGAAAAAGACGGGTAAAAAGATTGTGCACAAGCAGAGATTGAGTTCAATCTTAGGCCATGCCAATGTATAATTGATGCCATTACAAGGTCGCCCTTGCCGATGTTTTTTAAAGGTGGAAATCCAAGGCTGGACTGATAGCACTCTGAATGTAAAGTTTGTTAAGGAAATCTGGGTGCAGTGGAAAACGGTTGGTATGAACATTTCTGTACATTTCCGATCAAGCAGATTCAAACTAACTGCGTTTATCAGTAGGAGCATGATAAACCCACTTGCGAATCACGTGGTGACAATACAACTCCACAAAAATCCTCCGTGCACATAGAATTAGGTCAAAAAGAAGTACCGAAAAGACAAATCTGTTTGCCACTTTAGGACTGTTCAGGATGAACTATGGGAATCATTTATAGACATTTATGTCTTACACGAATACTACCAAAGTCATGAAGTTATACGAGACTCCTTTCCTACCTGTTCGAGCAATTTTTTAGACCGAAGAGACAAACTACTTTCAGTTGTGCGCAAATTTCTTGGTCGCACTACGCAAACCAAACCCGTGTTGTTGGAAGAAAATGTTCCTGGGTTATCTTGGTCGAAACTGCCTGAGGTCCTCTGAAGATGACTGCCTTGCCTGTATCCGTTTGCGAACGATCAACCGAACTTCGTGGAGGTAACATTTTGAACAAAACCACAAAATTAACGGCTACCATAGAACTGAAGTAACCACTAAGAATTACTAATTTGTTACAAGTATCGTTCTCCTGGGCCACTATTTTGGCTTCTGCCATCGGTATCCCATTGGTGGAAAGCAGCACCATTGCACATCTAGCCAAATAAAAATAAACAAGAGATAGGATACATAAGTCAAGAACTGGAGAGCTGCACACCGAATAGCAGATTTTCAATCACAGAAGTTTTACACGCAAACCAAAAATCGGAAATTTATTAAAACAGAGGAATTTAACAGCACATCCACAGTTAACTACCGGTTATTTTGTTTTTTGTTAAGTGGGTTTCACATTCATTTGACTACTTCTAGCCGACTCATGTTATGCTGCCGATCATGTCGATTCAAGGTTGTAACTAAGGTCATCATAATCATCTGGTTGAATCATTGTTGTCCAAGTGATTCCACTCAAGAGCCATGTACAAGTCCCGTTTTTGTAATTTTGGAGCGGAGAGAAATATTTAGTTAACTTATTCATCATCATTATCATCATCATCGTCGCTCAGCGTTTAACAACAGAACAATTCTGAATGATCGGTACATTTCTTCCAGAGTTACAGGTTACTATTCAGCACAAACAGATTCAGTTGTTTTTGCTTCACTCTGGGCATACTGCAAACAAGTTTGCGCTGTAATTTGCTTACGATAGCTGTTATGATGGGGACGGCGTGAAGAGGGCCATCGGAGATAGGACAACTAAACTTCCGATGCATGGATGGGAACTGCTCGATTGTATCAAAAACTGCAAACATTCCCAGTATCGAAAGATCCGATTCCTTTCTGAAACGGTTCCTCATAAAGAATTGACACTGAAAATACAGCTGAAAATACCCGGCAGGAACTCCTGTATACCTATTTGGTTTCCACCGGGAACCATTTTTGTGTGGAAGTTTTACTGAAAATCTGGGATTGATCGGTTCGTAAACAAAAAAATTACTCCAAAAGATAGTAGCGTTGTCAATATCAAAACCCTTGCGACTCCACCGAACATGTAGTTGACGCCATTTTATCTGTTAAATCTCTGTTTTATATAGTGAGCAAAGCTGCGCAAATTTGATTAGGTAACGCTGTTCCTTGTGTTCGGAATTCACCAGCACAGATTGTGTCTGCCAAGAAGATAACATTCAGAATTACTCTGCATGCAGCTATCTTTTTATCTCTGCTTCACTATGGCTGCTAACACAGGTTTGTACAAACTGGTTTAGACGAATGGATCGGTTGAGCAAGCAAAGAACCAACATCCCGACAAGAACTTTTTTCTTCACAAACCACGATGTAAAATAGTCCACTTCAGCTCACGTTTCCAACTAGGATTCTCGGTTTGGATACCGAAAATGACAATTTTCATTAAGGTCGAAGCTATTTGTTTATTCACATGGAAATTCGGTTTTTAATATTCACGGGAGTGATAGCAACTGATTGTTTACTAACAAAAAATCTCTATCCCAGAGTGAATCTAACTTGGCAACCAGGGTTGAAAAAATACACAGATGAATGTATCCTCTAATAAACTGAAAACTAAATGCACATTGCTCCGTTATGGGTACCAGCTGAGATTCAGCAAAGTGTATTCCGGAAGTAAGTCGCACAATCCTGCAACTTTGTACGGTAGCGCCTCCAGGCTCTTCGGTAGTAAGTCCATTACGGATGCTACGGAATGAATTGTTTCAATAACGATTGGATTAGCTCATTTCTTTCATGCATTATGCAGAACTGGTTTATTAGGCAAAGATGAGTGTCAATGCCGATTCGTGAGCTACGAAGGGGATAAGTGGTCAAAAGTGCCTCATTCAGACGGATAATGATGATATTTTTTCTTGGTCATCTCTTAGCAAAAAACACTGACGAAATTGGTCCCAATCCAAAGCGCTTAATGCGCAACGTTATTCTAGCTTCATCTTGAGACTAATCCCGACAGTGAGGTAAATTCGCAAACTGCAGTAAAATGTCACATTTGCTTGGTATGATTTGTTTCTACACTCATAAACCGGTTCAGATTATAATTTGACTATTGATCCCATTAACTTAAATGACACTTTCAAAAGCAGCCTCCAAATCTAACTCATAGCGAAGTTTAGCGGTAGCACTGTTTAAGAAACATTGAAATTCATTCAGGATTCTCTAAGGAATCAGTTCCCTAACATTAAGTGAGTACTTTCGGATCAAAGCATTGCATTTCCACTACATTTGGCATCATTTTTCTTCATATCATCTTAATGGTCTGTGGTTTCCGTTTGCTTTCGATGTGTATTTCGTGGGAAAGTGCAACGAACGTCTCCAAGAAACAAAAGCCAACTTATTGTTCTTGATCCGTTATTTTTTTGTCGAGTTGAATTTTGATTCGGAGCCTCATTTTCGTGTTCATTTGCCGGAAAGAGTCAGAACAAATATTTCAACGAACCTCACGAAATCACTGCCGCTTTCACTCCCCGGTTTTTTCTTCAGCTCACTGACGTGGCCCGTTCACATGCTGTTTTGCTTCAGGTCCTGTTGCAGGCGTTTCTGTGTGTGCGTGTGTCAGTCATATTTGTAGCACTGGCAAATATCATAATGTCAACTTTTGATAGGAAAGCAGACCGATCCGACAACAGCGATAGACTGAGGTCAGATTAGCTTACTTCTTGCTACGATCCAAAATTTCTGGGACCCCCCCTGCGGCTTCATATAAGACTTGCTTTCCGTTCTCGTCATTTTGACGTCGTATTATCAACAATACATAGTAAGACGATAACACTGCTCAGCAGAATTCGATAATTTCACCCGGGGTATACCACCAACTCTCAAGTATACCCGAACCGTCCTGTTCCACATATGTATGAATTCATTATTCGGATATGAATAATATGAGTCTGGACATCAGGCGCAGTGTTCACATCAGTGCAACTGTTTAGGGGATTGGGAATAAAGGGACAAAAACAAAAAGTTATACTCTGTTGTTTCTATTAATGCGGTTATTTATTATTCTTTTCTGTTGCAAAATTGTCCTAACACAGCATTGCAAGTTGGAATTCGATCGATTTTTAAAGGAACCATATCACTAAGTTTAAAAGTGCATTGGTTATTTTGACGCCAACATATAAAAATGAGCTTACAGAAAAGCAGATGATATGTTGTCAGTCAAAAACAGTTGAACATACCCAGCATCCCCCAGAGACTCGGAACTATCCATAAAAATATAAGCACGGGTTTTTATCCTGTCTGAAGAACCTGGAACGAGGGGAAGTAGATGTTGAGAACGCTTATAATAAAATTCTTTTTGGTAGACCTCCACCCTTTCGAAATTTATAGGTGGCCACAAAGTATTAGTTACTGTTAGATGAATCAAGTAGTACACTTTAGAATTTCTGCACGGTGAACTTTGGATAGAGGATGCTTGTTTTTTGCTCAAGCGGCACTAGTCAGACGATCAACATGGTGGGATCTGGACGTGAATTTTGCAGGCTCGAATTCGTTGTCTACCACTAACTTACCCACTTAAGTAGCTCACAACAAGTTGTAATCCCTTCTTTAATCATGCAGATATGTTCTGTTAAATAAAATTCGCTGATTGTCGCACGAGTTCAAGTCGAAAAAGAAGCAAGAAGGCATAAGTTGGAGGGATCAGCAGGTCACCTCACGTCCCATTTGTTCATTTGTTCGCTAACTATTTTTCAATCACATGCTCCGTATTCGACCGATTTCAGCATATCTGGTCGTTGATCAATATCCACCGAAGGAATAATCTAACTAGGTGGCACAGGATGTCTTCAGTTATATCAGTGCATGCTAAATTCGTGGATAGTTATGTGGTCAAGATTTCAGGACGTGAGAAGTTTTCCATGGAATCAAATCTAAGCCATTTCCTTGAAAAACACTATCAGCAACTGACACAATTTAGACAAGCATAGTTCTCACGTGGATTGTTTGCTTTTTAACTTATTTACAAGGCATGGATGGAACAGGAACAGAAAAAAACAACAAAGAACATCGTAAATGAGGAGAAATTGGTGAAGTTCTGTGTGTTCCGGGTCCAACTTTGTGCACTTCGCTTATTACAATCTGTTATATTGCCATGTAATTGTACGGAAATGGGGTCGTCGGAAACCGGGATTTCTTGTTGTTACCAAAGCAACAATTGCAGCTGCAACAGAAATCACGAGTTTGGCGGAGGGAAGTGCCCAGTAGTGAATTAGGATGCTTCGATCTTGTGCGTTGATCTAGTGCTTGGTCTACGCCAACTTTTCAGATACCAGGGAATTGTCTTATTCTGAGAGATTGTTAGTCAACTTTGGTAAGTTGCTTGACTAAGGAGTTAGTCGTGTTTTTGTGTAGTGTTTCATTGACAATTGTTTTCCCGCACAAATCAGGTTGTAGAAGCAAGTCATTACTCCGATTTCTTTCTTTTTATGGAGTTACTACTTTATGATTTTTGTACCCTTATATTCTTCTGATACACAGCGACCAATGCAAGCGATTACTGTTCTTAAAGGAAACAAATTCATATGGTAATCCTTGGTGAAAACCTGAATGGTCATCTGAAAAATTGTCTTCCATTTTCTAATGCATCTTACAAAATCATCACCTTATTCATCAAAATTAATAGACAATTCAGCAAGTCAGATTGTATTGAAATAACGAAAAAATGTCACGAAACAATACTTTTATAAATTCCACAAATAACAGTGGGTCATGGTGATATTACACAGTAGGTTTTAAATTGGGAAGTATCTAAGAAAGTTTCTTCTGTCATTTTGATTGTTCAATAACGGCTTGTCATCAAGGTGAAGAACTGGCGAGAAATTCTGCTGTCACGGTCTTTCAAAGTAAAAGCTCTGTTTGAAACGGAAATAGTCGAAATCATTGGAACATTTCAAATGTGTACTGGTTTGTGACTGAACTTTGTGGTCCACTTTAGTGTGAAGACGGTAAACAACTTCAAAGCTATCACATGTTTCTTCAATAATAGAAACTGTAATTTCGCAAACCACCAATCCCAGCACCTGAAGTAGTTGGCGTAAAAAAAGTCGCAGTTTGGCAGCCCGATTTTGCAGTTCAGTAACCATTGATTTTCAGTTGTACAAAGCTTTTCGAGTGCACAGCTCAGAACTTATGCTGCGGACACACTATCATTGTCCTTGACAAATAGGCGCAAAATTTGCTTACAATGGAAATGAAATTGGATCTTTTCATTAAAAAATTTCGCTGAAGAGAATAAAATATGGTGGAAATAACCCACCCACTATTCTTGACTCTGATTTGATCTCTTCTGCAATGTACTGGTGTACAAATGATTTGCTTCTATCTTCCCGGAGAAGACTTACAGACAAGTTCTGTCTGCAGAATCAACTAGGTGTCCTAATTCTTTCGAGTCCGAGATTTTTCAGAAATAATCTCCGACTTGTTCCTTGGTTTGCAGTATTCACGCATAAGCAATGGTGCTTGGAGATTAGAAATGACATTTATCTGTGAACCATCAAATAAAAGTGAGATGCGTTAATCTGGTACCCCAGTGGTCATTGGGCTTTTTGTATACCGTGACCATCCTACCAAAAAGGTAAAAAAAATCGTAGTCGCATCTCTATATAAAATACAAAAACTGTCCCACAAAAGTCTGGGGGTAGCTCTGTAGGTTTTGACTGCTTCTCATGTTTCGAGGAGTGCCCAACGGAAATTTTTTCTTAAATGAAAGACTAACCACCTCATCAAGGAACCATAACCAGAGTTGACCTGATCACAAAAATTCAGTTTCGTGTGCAAATCACACCATTAGTAAATCAGCTCAAATTTGACAAGTCATCCGAAAGAATGGTTCGATGAAACAAATTCCTCATAGTTCAGTTGATTTTCGGCATTTTGAACTTATCGCGTAGGGTGACACACAGTTAATCAGTTTGTACCTCTTCGGATTTTCTTTCCAACTTCAGCTAATTTTAGGGATCACATATTTGGATGATTCTTTAGAAGCACTCATTTGGTCAAAACACCTGGCTATCAGTTAGACTGTTAATTACTACAAACAATTTACGATCACATGTCGACCAGATGACCAACAGACAACGGCATTTATCCTCAGCTGACACGAGAAATAGTAAACAAGTTGCTAAGTTTAACGTCAAAGTATGTTCAATACGAGATAACTAATAAACCGTAGAATGGGATGAAAAGAGTATTGTAGATTTACTCAAGTAACACCAGTACTTCTACATATTGAATAGTGCAGCTAGGAAGAAATATAACAAGCTGTTCATTTCCGACAACTCGTAGCTAGAAAGAAGATATCTGTTGTGCTACGGTTGTTCCATTTCGAGGAAGAGTCATTGGAAAAAAAGCAATCGTGAACTGCAAGTACTGCTTCTATTGAGAAAAATATAGAAGCCCGTATTAAATTCGTATCCGGTTTATTAGTAGGTGCCAATAGCACTGGGTAAATGTGAATCCATATCCGGTGACCACCAAGAGTGAAAACTGGTGTAGCTAAAAGTCAGTCAGCCAACCAGGAGTGTATGTGGTTGGTTGTTTATCCGCCACTCGGACATCGCTATCGCAATGTACATCAACTTAGGCTTCTGCGTCGCGCGGTCTTTTTGTTCTTAACGGAATTCAGTATT
>LUCM01006057.1:55935-128398 GCA_008360955.1 Fasciolopsis buskii
GTGTTAGAATTACTAAACAGCTAAAGATTCCTGTAAATTCTGCCTTCTACACAATCCTCCCTTTTTATTAAGGTGGTGCAACCGTCGGAGAACTCCTCAGCGAATGTTTGTGTAATTATTCACATTTTTTTATGAATAGTGTTGTTGTGAGCTTAATTAATCACTTCTTAAATTGCCGATGATATAATCAACTTATAAGGCAGCGTAGCGGTTTGTCACTCTAATTTTGGCTGAAAAATTCTAAAGCAGTCATTTAGACATTTTTACCAGTAGTAAATACCTTCAATTTTATTCACATTTAACCCCATCGGAATGGTAATCGTCATGAACATACGAGTGTGTAAAAGTGAACAAAACTATCATAGAATTCAGATCGCGCAAATGAACACCTTTTCAACAAATATTGAGTATAATAATCAGTAAACAAAGATCACATGGGTTTAGTCAACTAATTCTCAGAGCTAATGGTAGTAGCTGGAAAAAACTCCATCTAGATAACTTTTATGTCCAATAAATTTGAACCATCGTCTCATTGAAAACCCCAATACATGATTGGCAATTTTTGCTTTTTTGAGTTTATTCATCAATAGAACAGAATTAAGAATACACGTGATTTAACCAAATCATCATTGCCGTTATAGGTTAGAAAAATCAGAAGCATATTGTGAATGATATAATATTAATAACACAGCGTTGTTGGTAGATGTAATGCGCCAACGTTTCGACTACCGTGGGTAGTCTTTCTCAAGGCAAGTTTTACAATCAAATGCATTTGATTGTAAAACTTGCCTTGAGAAAGACTACCCACGGTAGTCGAAACGTTGGCGCATTACATCTACCAACAACGCTGTGTTATTAATATTATATCATTCACAATATGCTTCTGATTTTTCTAACCTATAACGGCAATGATGATTTGGTTAAATCACGTGTATTCTTAATTCTGTTCTATTGATGAATAAACTCAAAAAAGCAAAAATTGCCAATCATGTATTGGGGTTTTCAATGAGACGATGGTTCAAATTTATTGGACATAAAAGTTATCTAGATGGAGTTTTTTCCAGCTACTACCATTAGCTCTGAGAATTAGTTGACTAAACCCATGTGATCTTTGTTTACTGATTATTATACTCAATATTTGTTGAAAAGGTGTTCATTTGCGCGATCTGAATTCTATGATAGTTTTGTTCACTTTTACACACTCGTATGTTCATGACGATTACCATTCCGATGGGGTTAAATGTGAATAAAATTGAAGGTATTTACTACTGGTAAAAATGTCTAAATGACTGCTTTAGAATTTTTCAGCCAAAATTAGAGTGACAAACCGCTACGCTGCCTTATAAGTTGATTATATCATCGGCAATTTAAGAAGTGATTAATTAAGCTCACAACAACACTATTCATAAAAAAATGTGAATAATTACACAAACATTCGCTGAGGAGTTCTCCGACGGTTGCACCACCTTAATAAAAAGGGAGGATTGTGTAGAAGGCAGAATTTACAGGAATCTTTAGCTGTTTAGTAATTCTAACACGATGCTTTTGTAAGACGTCAGGAGCCAATTATAAATTACGGGAAACCTTTTCCACTCGACGACCCTCAGTCGCAACATTCGCAGGGTAGGAAGCACAAATTACAACGGAAGTTCGTGTGCTGTGATCGAAACGAAGAAAATCGATACCACTTGGTATGCTAGTCTGTGATCGCCTCCAGATGTTTGATCGGTCGACGACTTCCTGGAATAAACAGAAAAGCAAATCTTATTATTGGTTTTAAAGCAAGCTCTCAGATACAATTTTAACTTCGTTGCATTCCATAATGCGGGACTTATTCATCTACGTGTACGAAAACGTGGAAAAGTTGTAGCTGTGATCCAAACGCTGAGAGACAATAAATTTAGGTTAACGGAACCGAACTGCATGAAGGGTTTGTGTTGTCAATGTAAGTCTGATAAATCGGGGAAAAGGTGTTCCGGGTCATTGCTCTAGGACCATTTAACGAAGGTTTTATGCCAACGATTGAACAAAACGGGATCGTCTGAAAATGGTACAGGAGACTGGTGCTGAACTCTTATGGTTTCAGTGTATTAGGGCTTAGGTGTTGTCCTTTACTTTGAGCGAATAACGTTGAAATCGATAGAATTTATTCCTCTCAACACATTATTTACTCTTGACAGGGTTTTTCAATGTTAAAAGTCAGATGCAGGCCCAGACCACTGTGTTTGTCCTAAGGCAGTTAAGCCACTTTAAAAGTAAGGCGTAGCAGGAGATTTTCGAGAAATTAATTAACTTTTTAAATACTTAACTTTTATTGACAGTGCTCCGGAACGACAAAATTTGTTATCTGTCTTAATTCACAAGTTGAATCTGACCGAGACTAATAGCAACTCGTCATTAGCAAAGCAGCTGATCATCGTGAAACTTTTCTCAGAGACATTGAACTTCCGGAGGCTAAAAACTAATGATGCCTTGTATTAACTTACTCCATGAGCAATTTAATTTGGTCGTTAAGATATCAATGAATAAATAAATAACACGGAAGTCAATACACGTTGCGTTTCATTTCTAAAAAACTGCTCTGTTTTGCGGTATGTCACTTTCTCGTGAACTGAATTGACAAGGGATTCAGGATTTTGCACAACGGTTCAAGGTTCAGTTGCTTTTTAGGTGTATAACAAATAAAGGAATCCAGTCGAAAACCCTCCTGAGTTAGCTAAGGTTTGTAAAGAATGCATATGGCTATCACTGTCAGTCGAATTTCATCTTGCACATATAAATGAATATAAGGAATTCTGTTGCTGTTTAACTGAAATGCAGGCACTTTTTGTATTCTGTTTGATGCCACGATTCCATATTGGCCAGCGGTGGCCAAACGGATAATGTCGTGGCGTCTGGACACGAAGGTCACGGGTTCGAATCCCCCCACCGCCGGTCAATTTCCCCACTTGGCAGCCCTCTGCTGATCGCGGCCTCCTTCCTAAAAATTGATGCACACTGTTGTTTTATTATTAAAGAAAGTAATAGATAGAAGATAAAAGATCAATGATAAATGATAAAAGATTCTTGCATGTTCGATGCGCGCTTAACAGTTTGTCATTCATGAGCAAAACCATCTTCGCATTGCGTGGTTGGTGAACCTGAGACTACTGAATGCTACTCTTTACCATTCTGACCGCCAGCAAAACGCTCAAATATTCGAAGCATCGTGAACTAAACTATGCTTGACTAATGATTTACCAGGAAGAGCAAACAGATATTTCTTTTCCAGTGACGTGTAAGACCAGATGTCCAGGAAACTAAAAAACCTACTCGAAACATTCGAGACCGTACACTGATGCTGGTTCAGTGAATCGGAAAGATGCTGTACAATGGGGCTGTTCACATGGTGGCCCTCAGATGCTGAATACATGCGACAATTTTTGCTGCTGACTAACTATTATTTCAATGACTTGGCTTGTAGTCCGATTTCCAGTAGAAGCATCTGAGAGGTAAATGGGAAGACTGCCGTTTGGAATTCGGCTGACAGCATCAAGTTCCAGATCTAGAAAATAAGCGAAATTTGTCATCATTCATTAAAGGGAGTGATCAACTCGTGCCTAGCGTCTATTTAACCACAAATTAGCAGACTTAAGTTGGATTTTGGTTCATGTTTGTCCAATAAGCTATGAAGCTTCAGAAAGTGGTGAGTTTTACTGTCTAGCTGAAAGATTTGACTTGAATATCTGCAGTTTCGTATCACAACTTCAAGCTCACGTTTTTAAACGTGACTTAAGAGATTAGTTAAAAATCCAGCTCATTGTCCGGAGGTAAGAGGACTGCCTTTCAGGCTATCCGCCTATTCCGTGAATTCGAAATATGCAAAAACTACTTCGAACGAAAGTTTTACCGTTCTATAAGAGAAAACTCGATTATGTGTCCGAAAGATCGGAAGTCACATCTCCGATCATTAGCTATGAGTAGGGAGGACTCAGGTAGATAAGTATCAAATTTGTGAATTCGGAAAAACATTCGACTCGAAATTCCTACACTACCCGGTAGGTAAACTTTCAGATGCCTTGGCAGCAGCATTTCAATCTCACCTGTGATAAAACTGACACGCTAAAAAAACTATCATTCCGAAAAAATGCATCAGATGCTGAGACTGACACGGTTCGAAGACCGTAATTGCCTTCTGCCTTATTTCTTCCGGGTTTGTAAAGTCTTTTGTATCAGCTGTTAGTGACTGCTTCTCTTGAGGCCTATTGCCCCAGTTCCTACATTTTTAAAATCACTTGATGATGTGAATGTCCGGAAATTTAGCCAAGAAAGGATAAATAACATCGTATTTTCCAAACATTGTTTCATTCATCGTACCCCGCGTAAGCCAATTTCAAAAGTATTGAAAGTGATCAGATGGAACAGCAACAATTCTTCCACCGATATTTTGTACACCGTGAACTTCACCGAATTTAGACAGAACGGTTTTGCGGATACTGCCATCCAAGCGTTAAGTTTTGCATAAAATCGACAACTGTACATTAGTTCCAAACCGGAAGATACTTCAAGCAAAGTTACGGATCGCAAAGAGTCATTCTAAATCAAACTGAAAATGCTACTCTACAGATCCATCTGTATGGGTACTTGATGAAAGTAATATACATCCGTAATGATGAACAAATAAAATGTGGCGTTATTGTTATTCAGATTGCATCTATCGCAATGCACTAATTAGTGGCAAAGAGAATCCGAGATGTGGTTTTCACTACTAGCTGTAATTTGGCAAAATTGGTGTAATATAAATAAATCGCTTGAATTGTGTTGATTGTGTGGCACGAACGCTGTGATGGAGGGGAGCATCTCATTCAAATGGACAAAACGGACGATTGCTTAATGAAACTGTTGTTGAATCACGTGAATGAGAAGCATTACAGAAACATCTTCAAACATTCTGATAAGTTATGGGGTCCTAAAACGGCCTCCTTTGACCGTTCTCACGTTGCCTTATTAATCCAAGCGAGTCATATCTTTTCAAAACTGCGAGATAAACCAGTCGACCGTGAAACCGCACATGCAAACTATTTCATGGAAGAAAATGGCAAGTTCGATAAACAGGTAGATTGGTTTTCATCTCCGGCTTTCTCTCTTGGTTTAATTAAATCTGAGCAAACAAAGATTTTTTCATTTCCAAATTTCAGTCGCTCACCTGTCCGCTCTCTTGGCGCAGACGGCCAGACGAGGGCCGACAGCATCAAATGGAAACTCAGACCATAAAGAGAGTTTGGAATTTGTCCGTATTCGATTCATTATTTATAAAATATTTATTTCATTCTTGCAAAACGGACTTCAAAGGAACAGGAGTCAGGACCATCAGAAAGTACTTTATATTCACGGAATGTTGGGAAACGTCGAATATTGCCGTATGGAATTATTTACCGTTCGGGCGATGGCGTGGATAGAATGGTTGCGATTATTACTAGGTATCATACGCTTTGGACGGTTGCATGCAACAAAAGAATCCATTGTGATGACTCGATCTTGCCTTTGCTTTCTAAATTAAGTCACTGACATTGAAGCTGAATCTTCAGATGTTCATATAATAAAGCGACTAATTCTCCAGGATGCAGACATACTTCAGGACTTTGAAACGAGTGAGTGCATATCAAATTGTCTAAATCCGTTGCCTAGAACGGCGCCTTGGTCGCTGATAGACAATGAAACATGGAATCACTTGCAAACGAGCACATTATGAGCTCCGCCTAGCACGCCATTTAGTGACGGTGGGGAACAGTCATTTGCTTTGGATGTTGGAGTGCTTTTTTGGACAGAACCTTTACACACAGTGAATCGAAAGTTGGAAACTCACGTTAGCAAGCTTAATTTGTCCAGAGGTCCCAGTTGCAGGACGGAACGTAGGATAATGATGCATGTAAGTAGAGATTGCGTAAATTCGCACGGGAAAACTCCTTTAGGAGAGTTGTGCGTGACAGAGACTACGGACCAAGTATCAAGGAAATATTTGGGAACTGATTTTTGCCCCATCATCATTTGGTTCACATTAGCACGAACAAAACAGTGCCTTTGAAAATGCACCTGCCCTTGTCAATGAGATTCAGGAGTGAATGATTTTGAACCGGACTACTGTGCTTCGTTCTTCCCAGGATAGGATGAAAAATAGGAAGAACAAAAAACGGGACTTTTCGCATCCGTTAATTTTGCCTTAACATCACCGGCACACTTAGGATGTGTTTCCTTTATTTAGCTCTTAGGTTTTCGCCTCCCTTAATAATAGAACAGCAAGGTGCATCATTTCAAAGAAGAGAGTCAAGGTCGATAGAGGGCTGCCAAGTGGAGAGCTGACAATCGATGGGATGATTCGAACCCGTGACCTTCATGTTAAAACGTCGTAATGTTGACCGCTTAACTATTGCCGGCTGGGATCCGATAAAAGTAATCGGCAAGAAAAACTGCCATGTGATATCGACCACATACGGAAGAATGTCGACTGCGTTCGCAAAGGGTGTTTCTGCGGCAAAACAATTCACATTACCACCTTGTATAAAGTACCCGCAACAACTGTAGACAAAGTTGCCTGGCACGTTGCTTGTATTGTCTAAGTTTAGCAATTAAAGTGTACAGCCTACAGTATATATATATATATATATATATATATATTCACGTTTGACAACGAGTCCTAGTTTGGATCGAAACGTCACGATAAACGTATTAACTCAGTGTACGCCTTCTCAACTCTAAAAAAAAATATATATATATACTGTGCGCTTGGAAGTTTTAATTTAGAGAATCATTATCGGCAGGGAGTATCTGTTTGCCCGCGAATTTATCAGACCTGTGCCAGACTCACCGGTGGATCAGTATCCATATGGCACACAAAACGTTAGTTCCGTGTACAGTAAAGTTGCGGTTTTGTAACTGAATCATCTTGCTTAGGCTATGTAGGTTGCCTGTCGTCACTAGTGCACAAGCGACTATCAGGTATCGTGAGTCAGTTCTTGATGATCCGGAGACAAACGCGGATAAGGCTTTTGGTTCTCAGGCTCTATAGGCTTTTTAAGCCAAGCAGAAATCCCTCTGGTAGACAATCCGAGGTAATATATATGCAGTTATCAAGTTGTTCTATGTAAACATTATTCTCAGGTCAGAATCGCCTAAGTCAACCCCTAATTTGGTTTGGGCACCAGTGTAACATCCATTTCATGAAGGAATCGTGAGTCTAGGTGAACAGCCGATGACATGGAGTTGGAAGATAGAGAAGCTCGCTGTTTTTGCTTTTCGACTAGTTTTCGGCGACATATGATCAATTCACAACTTTGTGCAATATATGTATATATATATATATAACGAGTAAAATAAGAAAGTATTTAGTGTTATGCATTTCAAATGTACGTGCACGCTTATTTGGGACGATTGACAAAAAACATAAATCTCAAAAGTTTACGATGAGCTGCACAAGAAAAAGTTGAACTCTTGGTTGTAAAGCAACTACCTGTTTTCATTTCAAGGTGCAATCATGTGGTCAAGCCTAATCATAATCACGGAAAAAGTGAGTTGACAACACAACCGTTTAGTCATCCATGCTTGCGGAATTAGCTTTCTGGAGTTTTTATGCGTCTAGCTGATCCAGAGAACACATTATCCGCGGGCTGTTTGGCCGTCCAGCAGCTTTGTGTATGGTGACTAAGGGCACTCATATTAATTAAACGAAACGGGCACGAAATGTCCAATGTTGGCAAGAAACGGTGGAGAGGCAATCAAGTCATGCTACGTCGACTACGTGCTTTTGTCTATAATATCCAATAAAAAGAGCCAGACAAAACCTGAGGTGAAAAATGCATGCTTGCGTGTCTGCATAAGGTGAGTAGGAGTGTATAAACGTCCCAGGTCGATAAACTGTCTTGTTTGTTCTAACGAAAGCCCGGGGGCAACCATTATGACGTGATGGAAAATAGAAAGCTGATTAAATGTCAAATTTTGAGACAGATCTGTCTGGCACAAAAGTAAGCATCGAATCTATAGGTTTGGATTTTTCAAACAGTGCGATCTAATCAATTTCGACACAGGTGCTGATGACATATCCCGTTTTTGTTGCTTCCGTGGCTGAAAAAGCTAATACTTCAAGTGTAAGTTAAACACTCTCATATATTTCTGCCTCCAGTGAAGTGAATCTTAGCAGCTTCGGTTAGTTAACCCAATGAAGAAATACAAAATGGGACGTAGCCAGATCTGTTTTGATATGCAGACTGAGGTTGCGAAACAAACGAGACAGTCAACTGAAACTTCGTAAACAAGTGACAAGGTGAAACGGTGTTCGGTGTGCGAACTAGAGACCATTCAGGACTAAAATTTTACAGGTGAGTCTCGAATTATTATTAGGGTTCTTACGTTTTGTTTATCTAATGGAAACATTTGATAATCGGGAACGAAAAAGGAGTTTGAAAAAGCGTTTCCACCTTTTCGTTTCGAACGTGAACGTTCCATAAATTCCTATTTGATAAGAACGAGAGATTAGATTATTGTTAAAACATTAACCAACCATGCATCGCGTTCAGTATTATTGCGATGATATCATTAACAGTTTGATTGTTAGATTTTAATGGTAAACGTAAGCAGCTATTCGTCGGAGAAAGTGAAATAATACTGCACTGAAAAGGGTTAAGCACTGCAATTGAAACAATAGCGAATCATAAATCTAACAACAGCTGTGCTTTGATGACATCGAAATGTACTCGATAATTTCAGTGAATTAATAAGTTTTGCTTTGCTTTTCAATTTGTAATTCTTCTCGAGAACTATTTTTGATCTTAATGAATTGGAAAAAAATTATTTTCTCATAATTAGAATGGATTTAATCATAAATAACTCTGTCAACGTATTTCAAAACAGGAACAAGAAATGGGCCGCAACATCGAAAGTCTCTTGAAAACCAATAATACTGAATTCCGTTAAGAACAAAAAGACCGCGCGACGCAGAAGCCTAAGTTGATGTACATTGCGATAGCGATGTCCGAGTGGCGGATAAACAACCAACCACATACACTCCTGGTTGGCTGACTGACTTTTAGCTACACCAGTTTTCACTCTTGGTGGTCACCGGATATGGATTCACATTTACCCAGTGCTATTGGCACCTACTAATAAACCGGATACGGAGCACGTTACTTCTTCCATACATAATAAACTCAGTCCGTTCTCGGTAAATTTAGCGCTTACCTATGCTTACTTGATGTAGAAAAGAGTTGCCGGATGTTTGAAACAAAACCCAATCCTGTGTTAGTTGGTAAAATTGTAGCAATTGAGCTTAACTCTTTTTAAAATGTTTCGAAATGTGTGGTTTGCCAGTGTTTCCCGTCGGTTTATAGAACCATCATCATCATCATCATCATCATCATCATCATCATCATCACCATCATTGTTCAGCGTTAAACGGCAAGGCAAGCCCCACCCACCGCTGTATTTTCCCCAAAGTTACATGTTTCTATAAGAAGAATGATTAATCAAAGGGAACAAGAAGTTGAACTACCCAGTTGGGAATAGATGAGACTGCAGCAGTAGCCAACAAATAGAACACAATCTAACTGTACAAACACACTCTTTCAATCACTTTGATTAGATAGAAAATGATACGATCGTCACTTTTCACGGTTCACTGTCATATTCTTCAGTGTCTCCAACCAGCTAGTTGGCGGGTACTTCGGACCCCAACCACGAAGAACCGAGACACCTGTTTTACCTACCTTCGCTGTACATTTTCTCAATCCAGGTTGTCACGTCATCTGTTGACCTCCACATAGCTTCTTTCACTCCGTGGAAGGAACCCTAAATAGGGCACGGTATGATAGATGAGTATTCGCCATACGCAACACGTGACCCAACCAGCGCAGTCTAATAAGCTTCATACACTGAAATAAGGTATTCTGAGAGCTGGCACCTAGTAATAGATCCGTCATACTCACATTATTCACTCGGTCTCTCCGTCCAATCCTAGCCATACTACATAGACATCGGTGATCGAAAACCTCTAACCGACGAACATCTCCGTCAAGCATACTCCATATCTCGTATGCGTACAACAGAATTGAACACGCTGCGGCTCAGTACACACGACCTTTCCAATTCAGTGAAATATCAGACCAACTCCACAAGCGCTTCGGTCCGGTGTAAGCTGTTCGAGAGTTGGATATTCGCATGCTTACCTCTACTGCCGAGCTACCATCGTTTGATACGCAGCTACCAAGGTAGGTAAAACGGCCCACAGTCGTTAGTTTCTCAACATCTAGTATCTAGTTTGGCACTACTGCCGTCCAATCCTGCAAGGGCACTTTGCAACTTCAATGGGCCAAGCGCATACCAAACCAAACAATAAACTTCAAGAGTCTATCTAGTGCCCGTTATGCATGGTCCACGGATTCGATCAGGCACAGAATCCAGGTCACAGCTCCCCCCAATTCCCAGTTGGAATCCTATATCCCGGAGACCTCCCAAAGCATCTTCCATCATCTCATCCATAACGAAGTTGAATAGGAATGAAGAGATGGGACACCTTAGTCGGAAGCGACCAATCGTTTCGAAGTAACTTGATAGTTCACCGTATACCCTCACACGACCATAGGTATGCGAGTACAATGCTCGCAACAGGTTTACGAACTTCGCTGTCACGCGCTTCCGTTGGGGGGCACTGAATAGGGTTGTCCGATCCACCGAGTTGAACGCACCTTTCAAATCCAGAATGACTACGATCATAGGGCGGCGGTGCATGTGTCGCGTTCCGAGTATTTGGCGAAGTGTGAATGTCTTGTCGATGGTCGACCTGGATGAAATCCGGCCTGCTGTTTTCGGATTTTACTCTCGCGAGTCGGTGTCAAACGACGCAGCATTATCGAAGCTAAAACCTTAGTAGCTATCAGAAGTAATTTAATCCCCCGATGATTGGTACAGTTACTCTGTGTACTCTTCTTGAAGAATGGTCGAAACGGGACCATGAACCCTCGATGTTGTTTGAAAATCAAGTTCCATCCCCGTAAGTTCATACTTTCGTTTAGATCTCTGTCTGAAACCAATGACACATTCAGTGGGGCACTGAAATTTTTACACCAACGATACGCTCTACGGGCGTTGTGCATGAATAACAAAGGATTGGTAATATTATGGGAATTCCCATCCGGGGCCGGATCCATTTTCCTCGACCAGGCAATGCAATGATTCTGATAGGGTCCAGGGTTGCTAAACCCTGACGGTTGGAAAAGTGACTGGTGGCGTGATGGTAGTTTGAGACCAATCACGATAGCCATCGGATGATTGAGAGCAAAATACAATGCAAGCATGCTCTGTTATTTATTTTGTTGCAGACAATCAACCCCTATCCAGATTGCGTTTTACCTTGTACCTTGAGTAAGTCAATGTTTTTTGATAACTCTTGGAAGCATGATGTGGTTTTCCAATCACAATCGGTTCTATAGAAAGGGAGAGTTCTTCATCAGTTTTCTTTGACTCAAATATGGTCGACAGCGTACTCAGCACAGACTTCAATCAATCTAGTTCTATCGGACACTATGGTGACTAGCTGTCTGCGAGTTCCCTTGACGGATTATCCATGCATAGCCACGCTAGCTAACTCTGTCATTTTAAATATGCGTTGTGTAAGCGTTCTACTGTACAATCCAAAGTGCTCATTGAAGTGAAAATTAGGAAGTAATTTGCGCATCACATGGTTCGTGCATTTCGGCGTAAGAAATCGATGCGTTGGATGCAGCTGAATTTTTTTACATAAAATCGGGGAGTGTAGTTCCAATCGATGCTTTTGTCGAGACTGTCGTCTCAGCAAAATTCTGACCATTGGTACATACACAAGATGAGCAGCAGTGATTAGCCCCATTCAGCGGCAATTGGTACCCCGGACTCCAAAGCATATAAATCTGAAAATTGATTGATATGTCTTTCTTTCTTTTGTCTGCTTGATGCCGACAGATGGGTCATTCCGGAAGCAACATACAATAAAACGCTTTAACCCTTGATGCTTCACTTTACGAATAGCCTGGCAATCGACCGCCAGTAGTGATGGACAGAGAGATGCAGAAAAATGAATAAGGTTGTGAGTAACGGAAAAGTTGCAAAATTTACTGACGGATTATAATTACTAGTCCACTGAGGCCAAACGTATGCGAGGTGATCGGGGAATCCGACGGCACACTGGTTCACTCTCAGAGCCATCGGCTTGCATGCTGGATGTAGCACTTTAGAGAACAGTTAAGTTGACCCACAACCACAGTCAGCATTTCACTTATGCCAGCAAATAACTCAATCCAAGTGAATACCAGCCCTCCACCGGAAATGGAAGTGATCAATGAGATCGGTATTCTTAAAAGACGTAAGGCAACGGGACTAGGTGGACCGTCGCCGTCCTTCTTCGAGAGTGGCAGCGATGTGTTAACATCAGAGTTAACAAAGCTAATGGGACTAATCAAGGCAAAAAATTAGGTCTCCAAAATCGGTGTACATTGTCGTTTGTATCGATTTGCACGAAAAGTGGCAAATTATCATGTGATAACCAAACAGGAATTTGTTTGGTAATCATCGCACACAAACTGCTCTTGGGCATTATACTCCGCCGATTAGTAAATATTCTTGAGAGGCTTGTGGTTGAAAATCAAGCCAGTTGCTGTCCTGGTCGGGACTGCATTGACCAAGTTTTCACTTTGTGACTGATCTTAGAACATAGACACATGTTTCGTAGACCCACGATTTCTGTCCT
Source organism: Fasciolopsis buskii (assembly GCA_008360955.1). Taxonomy (NCBI): domain Eukaryota; kingdom Metazoa; phylum Platyhelminthes; class Trematoda; order Plagiorchiida; family Fasciolidae; genus Fasciolopsis; species Fasciolopsis buskii. Next base: position 68,684 of record LUCM01006057.1, read on the forward strand.
TCCTGATCTGAAAACAGTTCTAGACTCAATCTTTCGCGCAGTTTTTTGCGCTGCTTTTCAGTTAAAGGTCATTCTTATAACCAGAAGATACGCGAAGACTTTCCTTAATAGGACACTGTTATCTTATTAATGTTAGTAGAATGGAGTGGGAGATTTCATAAGCAGCTCAGAGCTAAGGAGTGAATCGGTACAGGTTAAGGTGACCGGGACATATTTTGAACATCCCCATAGAACTTCTGTTTCGTTGAATGATGTTCTTTGAGGCAGATAATTGTTGGAGGATGGTTCGAGGTGGCCAGTTGACGAGATGGGGAAAGCTATTTAAGTTTAAACCAGTGGTGTAGGTGCCATTAGAATACCGGGTTGAGGCCCACGCGATCACCCGAAGCAACGGTTGGAGATATTAGTTGATTTAGCTCAGTACCGCGGTCAGATGCATTCTTGAGTTCGACACAGTTCTTCTTTAGTATAGTTTCTAAACTTGTTGTTTCACGGTCGATCTTTCACTATTCATCGTTTGAGCAGGTAGCGCTGTGGGATAGTAATCAGAATTAGTGGTTGTACAACCTGAAACTGAAAATGAGCAGCCACAGGATCACGAATGACGTGTTGCTAACTTAAATGTTGTCAGCAAGCTATAAAGGCTACTTTCATGGGACAAACAATTTGGACTGATCATATCTTTGACCCGAATTCGCGGTTCCTCTGCACGCGCTGTTCATTGATAGTAATGAGTTCTAAAAGTGATCCCGATATCCGGAAACCAAGATAAACAAATGATCAGAAAATAATGCACCACTTCACATTGACAACCCCCAAATAAGTGAGTTATTAGAAAATTTTGGTTATTTTTAATTTTGATTTTAGTGAATTTCCTTTGAAATGCTTTTTTCGGACTTCGATGTGAGGTTTTGCTCCTGAATTTAATTTTTACCATTTTTAAATCAATCATTTCTTTGATTTGGATATGCAAACCTAGTGGATGCCAGGGGAAATGCCAGTTTTTGAGTTCACATCCTTCCAAATCCAATCACAATTAACTTAAGTTCTGGGAAATCATTCACAGTTTGCGGCCTATCTGTTGAATTAATTTGAGCCAACTCATCCGGTGCATAAAACAAAGAAAAAATAAGCAATCACAGTTCTGTGAAAACATGCAGTCGTGAGTCCCTACTGGAGCTTCCTTATCAAAATGTGATGAAAATAATGTTGGTTTGACAAGTGATATTTTCAGCATTCATTGACAAAATTTCCACCAGGCTGTCGTTTCCATTCTGAAAACTGTTTTATATGGGCATCATTAACACTTAGCTGTCTTGTGGTTTTGTGTACTTTTCACACCTGATGTACATGCGACTGCTGTCCTTCGAGTTTACCGTAGAGTCTTCCATATATAGACACTTAAAGTGTTATTTCGGCAAGAAATCTCACTAAAAATTGATGAAATCTCACCTTACATCACTTGTATTCATCCCAGCATAGAGTGGACATTTTCACAGTTTTGGATAGTGAAAATGATCAATGTTTATAAAATGTTCAAGCTAACCTGAATGACAAGAATAAGCAACAAGGTAAACCGAAGCATGCTCAAAAAGGTTCAGTAATAACTGAGTGATGAACTCTGTCTTCTCACCTTAGATCTTAGGAAAATTGTCCAGTATGTGTAAGAAACTCAAACGATGTAGTATTGTAGGTTTTCGCTCGATGACTTCCTATTGACCAAACCAGTGATTAGAAAAATACAGAAGGCTTCTTCCTATGGGAAGGGTTTTGCGGACATTCTAGAGCTTTCAAGCGTCCCGGGATAGTGGAAAGTGATTGGTAAATCATACCCAATTGTTGTACTGGTTCAGCTCCCTTCATTTGCGAAAAAGCTGTAACTTCAGACGAAAAAGAAAACATGAACGGATTTCTCTTCTGCCAAGTGGAATAGTTGGTTTTTTGATTGAGAGCAAAGTAGCACAGACAGGTAGTCATTGCCAGCCATGTCTGAACCGGCCTCTTTTCACTTATAGCAATGAGGTTCTACACGCTACGACTGACGCTGGATATTCACTGGTGCACTTTGAGCCAAAGTACGCCAACTCCGGGAGGTCCGAGGTTGCAACTTCATGAAAACCACCACCCTGAGCTACTACCAGCACAATTTTTTACGTCCATTGCGCCCAATATCTGCCCACCAAAAGGAAAATAGTTGATTTCATCCAGGCTGGCAGTTCTTTATTTGATATGCAACGTGTACGAGTAAGACACCCAGCTCCTAACTGATTACTTTTTGATTTATCTGTTAGGGCTTACTTCCATTCGCTTTTTGACACTGGACCTGGGAAAGGGCAGATTTATTTGTTCGGTGGATAATTCAGAAGAGTAATATCAAACTCATTTAAAGAGGTGACAGTCACAGATAGCCCACCAGACTACCTAACTCGCCACCGAGACATTTACAAAATTAGACGTAACTGAAGTTTATATTGGTCAGTTTATCGCGTCTGTCCTCAGTTAGTAGTTGATTGGCAAACTCATTCTTCTGCTTATTACTAGACAGTTAATTTAAAAATGCCCATCACGTTTAATCACCGAGACCATACGGTCGAAAATAGGATGCGGCACACCAGTAAGGTACCTCTGAAATCGTGGCGAACGTTATCATTTCTTCTCAAATGAAACGAAATCGGTCAGGTAGTTAAGTGCGCAATGTCAGTGTGTTTTGTTCCCTTTCTTAGTGAGGAACGCGCTTGAATTTCACTGCTTCATATGCGTAAGTTCAGTTGCATGTCACTATATGCATCAAACAGTGGAGAGCACGAGCACAGCACTAAAGAACACTTATCTGTCATCATCCCATTAACGAGAGCTGGTAGAAATGTATTAAGGGATCACTCGGAAGACTGAAATTGGTGGGCACGACCACATGTCAAAGATTAGGCGATGGCCCTGCTTCCCTCTTCGAGCGTACGAATGTCCGTACGGAATCTACACTCTGGTCAACGGTGTGTTTGCGAAGATGCTCCCAAGTGGACACGAGCAGAAGGGGAAGGTTTGGGGGGAGTCCGGACTGGGAAAGAGAATGCACATGACTGGAAGAAGGGTTTTTGGTGGTTAAAATTTCCGCCGAACTTTTACTCCATCGTCACCTCAGTTAATTGATCTTCCATGAAACAGCAAGTAGCTTCCATCAATCTGTTTGCATTAGTGCGAATATGAATTGTTTCAGTCCGGCTCAGTAAGCCGTCAGTCACGGAATGTCACTAGCCGAACCTATTTTCGTGGATTTTTCAAACACAATCTTGCCACCTCTTTAGTCTTAACACTTATTCTTTTTGAGGCCAAAATTAACGACAACAAAAATGCCCTCACGTCAGTAAATTTGAATTCCCACAGTTTGTTCTATCGTGCATTAGATGGATTTAGGGATTTAAGTGGGGCTTACGTTAGCATAAAAAACCCAACGAGAGGAGTTGACACAATTCCTGTGAGCAATCGGTTGTTCGGTATGCGGGACTTCTTTCGGCATGCTTCCCACGGATGTTGTCCGTAAATAAATGAGTATTCAGAGCAGATTACCAATTGCCAACAGGTCACTATCTTCTAACGAGAGCTAATAACATTAGCGATTAATACCATGGGAAGTTAGCTCGATTTCACGATAAAGCAGTTTGATTTTCTTAAAAAATAAAATGTGATGAGTTATCCGCTCTCATTAAAACGGTTAGGATTTGTTCTTTTTATCTTCCCCCACTGATTCCAACTGTCCGGTTTACAGGAAGCTCGTACATAAATATTGTAGGTAACTGGAGACTAACCCGCAGCAGATCGCTAACATTTTTCATTGCTGACTGATGCGATGATATTGGATGAGAAAGCAAAACAGAATAGATTATTTCATCCCAAAAAAAGCCGTGAAAAAGGTAACTATGCATTCGAGCTAAATGAAACAGATCGCTTTTGGGTACTTCAGTGAATTATTTGAAATTTAGAGATCCACGGTTCGAAGCCCCAGCGAGAATCTCGTCAGCCTATGAAACAAACAGGATGTCGATTTAAGTTATGACGGATCAACGTACAACCGAATCCAAACACTTTCTAAAGTTATCGGCTTACATCGTCCATCGAATTGCACCTGTATGCAACTAACCACTTCAACAAAAAGGAAGAGAAAAATCTCTAGGTGAATTCAGTTGCCGGTGGTTGATCTTGTAAACATAGGTAACAACAAATGCAGTAGTGCAACATCTTTGAGCTGCTAAAAGCACCACGCTTTTCACTCGTTGCTAGTAGAAGAATTTCACGTTCCGAGAATTGTTCACACTACCTACATCAAACGATGTTTCGCTCTTTATTCAACCTACAGTTATCTCCGAAAGGACACAGCCACAAGTACACGTGTAAACCATGTCTTTAATCGGTGTGAAAATTTCGCGTGCAATAGTATCACGCCAAACTATTCGGCCATGTTGCTTCCATTCATAAAACTTTTTTCAGTGCAAGAGAGGTCTTTAACTGGGAAATAAGTCTGGATTTTGGTTGTTGCGACTGATTATCGATCAGGTGCGCCGTAAATGTGCAATTGTCCACGGAAATTCCGCATTTGGACTATCTAGTCGACAAGGGTTGTTCTGTTTTCACACAAATAACTATAATCCGACAGACAACTGCACTTTCTTTCAACCATCCAATGAATATCTAGTGCAGCTTATGATCAAATTAATTGGTAATAAAAAGCCATAAGCTTAATTGTGAGCAATCTATAGCCTCATTCGGTGTTTAAATAAGTAGAAGACTCTCTAGGCGAAGATGCATTGTTGATAATCACTTGATTAGGTATTGAGTTCGACCCTTTATCTGTTCTTAGACTGTCTTCAATAAGATGATCGCCCTGTAAATCGTCAATTTTTATACCTCCGAATTCAACAGCGAGCCAAATTTACTTCTGATTTATCTTATTTCACCCCATGTAGTCGGTCATCAGTGGTGTATTCGGTCAATCTACTGTACGATTTTGGATGGAGTATCATTTCTCACTCTTTGCGTAATATCTAAGTGTTGCTGAGGGTTTTCCGTTTATTTCAAGGATTAGGTTTTGTTTTGAATTCGCTTCCGTTTAGTAATTAAGTGGGGACTGAAATAGTTGATGGGTTATTAGAACAAACTAGACACCGCTCATTTTGTTTCATTCTGAAAATTCGTTTGGACTTAATCTTGGCGGGCTAGAGAAAAACAAAGAAAAGTAATTTCTTTTAGTCGTATGGTCCGGCCGACATTATATGTTCCAATTACTACCCGCGCAAAAAGCGTCGCCACAAATGGTCCACCAAAACGGAACAGATCCTATACGCACGTGTCAAAATTTACCAGCGACCGTAGCTAGAATGTACCGGCACAGATCGCAAGGGGGAATGACGAATGGGTTTGACTTCTACTTCCCTCAGGCTGTTGTATCGTGCCTCTGCAGACCACATTCTTGCCGGTCGCCACCTGTTGTTGCTGCGTTCTGCGCACCGGCAACCAGAAGATTCATCGCGCGAATGTCCCGTTGACCTGGCGAATGTAAAGGTCCAGCTGATCGATACACGAAGCTTGCGATGGTAATAAGTCAAACAATAATTTTCCCGTGAAATGAGAACTACTAACCTAACTAAAGTAGAATCTAGGTGAAAACAGTTATTTCACTTGTGTGGTATTTCTGTCCTTTTCAATCAAGAGGAGGGGGTGATTTCCTATGGACTTTCACGACAGGATATTCTCAAGCTCAGATAGTAGGTGCCTGTGAGAATGTGCGTCTCCCGAAGAAAAAAGCTTTACTTCAAAATGTTTGATGGTCACTGATCATGCTTCTGCGTCGAACAGTTAGGCTTATGCTCCGTTCCCGATCTCTAAAGAACACAACGGACAAGACAATGGAAAAAATAATAACAACCGAATACCGAATATGCTGTGGATTAGGTACAAATACTTGCAAAAGCCGTAGATGTTGCAGAACCACCAAAATTTTGGTTCGAATAAATGCCCTTACAAACTGCAGTTTACGTCACAGTTTGTTTCAGTCTCAACAGGAAGTTATTCTATTTCTACCGGCACAAACTGTGGAAAGCTCTCAAACTTCGGCCACTGAGATATCTCCATCCCTTTAAAAAACAGAGGTAGGCTTGTATCACATAACGGTAAGCATCAAGTGAAGTACAAATTTACCTCACGTGATCTGATATGTTCGGCTACGAAAAACGTATTTTCAGCACTGGGTTACTCATTTCGATTGCCGAAACATCAGAAGGGATGAGACATTGAAATATGCGAATGTTTGATGGCAGATATGTAATGACTAGTGGGAGAAGGTTGTCAAAATACGTAAGCCATGATTGTTGCTACGAGGAGTGTTGGTTTCTGCGGAGAACTTGCAAATCTGAATGTCATGACTCACCAAATGTCGACAGAAGTTTTGATTAGTCCACTGATGATGAGAGACACTTGAAATTAATTTCGCTTTATTCACTGAAAGGACAATACAGCCCTTGACAGCTAACTCACCAATCCAACTAATAAAAATATCGATTAGTTCCATAAAAATATTCTGATTATTTCTTAACTCACTCTGACCGAAGATACAGAGAATTGTACATGGTCAAGAATTTGCGAAATCAAGCAATCAGTAAATCACATGGTTTCCGAGTTATGGAGTTTGCAGTCTTTTATCAATTGAGCCAGAATCTCCATGTTCTCAAAATGCAGTCAAGAAATAGAGTGAAAACAGCTAGTCAGTGGGCCAGTTAAAGAAACCGTTCATTTGGGAAACATAAGTAGTCCTATACAAAAGCGTCAGCAACGTCATCCGTGAACTGCCTGTCTTCTTCCAGTTGACAGTGAAACTGCTGAGGTTCCTCGAGGTGTGAAGAACACGGATATAATGGAGTATGCCATTGCGGATGTCCAACAAGAAAGACCCATTTGTACTAAAACAAGCTGGAGATCACTCGGATAACTGATGGACAAAGACCTTTCATCTTTGGGATTTTTTTCGATTCGGTGAACTGGGCAATTAAAAAACGAATACACTGATGCTCCACCGTATTTAATAGCGTTCTCTTCAAACTGATTTCACACTTAGAAAGCTCACTTCATTGTAACGCCTCTCATAGAGGACACCGTAAGGTCCAGATGACGGAAAACTAGTGCTATGGAAAACTCACAGTGTTCCTGAGAATATCTTCCAGAATTAGTCTAAGGTCAACACGAAATTCGAAGTGAAGTCTGCCGATTGTCAATCCAGTTGGTAGACCATGAATCGGGCTCACCTCGCGAGATTTGGGTTGTCTCGGAATCCGAGGAAGCGCCAGAGTTAAAGCCCGCTGGCGGAAAATTGGAGGCCCTGAGAATAAATGTGAACTGAGGTGAACGAACGTATCTCATATTTGAAACATTTGCAATCTGTATTATCTGTAAATGAGTAGGCCCTGATAAGAGCAAAATTACGCACTAGGAATCCGTCGGCAACACTTATTCACCCACGTTGTACTGCGTGAACGCACGGGAAAGCCATATTTTAAGTCTAAATTTTTGTCTGAGCATCAGGCTAAAAATCTGCAATCAGGGTAAAGGTTCGGTAACATTATAGATATCACCGTGAATTCTCCCGGCAACCTGGAAAAAGGAGTTGATTCCACTGTGAAATGGACTTCGATCTTCCATCACTAAGGTCCATTGTATTCAGCTGGCTGGATTCTGTGCAAATCGCCTCGACAGTCTGTCAGCCTTGCACCATATCCAGCTGGTAATGCCATTTTGATAAACCATTAAGGGTGTTGACGAATGCCCAGATGAAGAAAAGGAAACGTATTTAATCTTCAAATGGTGTGAAGTTTACTTTGCTGGAAATGAAACTGATTTATGTTTTGTTGAAAACTGGCGTGCAGCTGCAGCTTTGACCTATCGGTTTTCGTGTGAAAATAAAACTATTTGGTACTGCATAATTCGAAGCAAACTAAAGAGAATTCCTAATTTTTATTGGACGCTGAAAGCTTAAAAGAAGACCGCTGTTCTCGATGCAGATATTGAAAAATTCAGGACTATGTGCTTCATTTGGCCCATAGGGGACAATATGTTCCAAACGGTTTCTTGATAAAGGTTTGACAAGTACCAGGAGGCATAAATTTGCAATATTTATCTGAGGGAGAGAGTTAAAACTAAGAGGGTTGCTCTAGGAAATGAGAAATGCGTTCAAACTCAGCGTGCTACTGAAACAAAAATGGAAGGCGCGAAGGGCAGTTTGCAATCATTGATATCGAACCTGTGTAAGAGAAGTGCTCTGGGGGTAATCTTGCTCAGTGTCTGCGATGCGTTGCTTGTGAGCCTACATGAAGATATTTAGGGCGTATTCTCATGACATTGTCTCAAATTTGAATGTTTGTGGTTAGCTGAAATCACGGCTGAAAAGAGCACCTCCCAGTTATGCGTGGATAATGCAAAATGGAATGCCGGAATAAACTACATTTGTGTATGTCAACTTCCGCGAAGATAACAGAATGATCGTTTATGGCCTCTGAGAACTCATAGGAAACATGTGGCACAACAAAAGTACAGAGACGCAGTTTTCTTGAGGAATAGAAGACCGACAGTGACCAGTCATACGGGAAGGATGCTCTCTTTAAACTACCTTTGAATTCGATCATGGGAGATAATCCTTGTTTGGACAGTTCCTTACTTGCTGATCTATGAGGCCTCGAAGTGCAGTATGAAACAAATAAAGAGAAACTTTATGGATTGTAGCCCGACTTAACAGATCTATGGCATTTAAAATTTATTCTCCGCTACACAAGATCTAAGTCTGTAATATTATCGCCTAACTTTTAGCTGGAATTTGTACGCGAATGGATTAGAATGGGACGAATATCGAAGGTTCTTCAATCACGGATAAATTTCACGGATTCAAAATTGCAGAACCATACTCATTATTCATGTAAGAACCGAAAGTGGTATTCGATGAAGATAAACAATGAGCATTTAAACCTGGATGCATGTCGAATTGTCGGATGCTGTTCAAACTATCAGGAAATTGTTGTGGATACCGTCATATTACGGAATCCAATTGTGGTGAGTTCACGGACGAAAGGATAATTTTGCGTTCACGCATTTGATGCAAAGTGCAACGAAACTAGTCGTAATCGTGTGCATCTTCGGTTCATACTAGCGCTATGTTCATCTGGACGATGCTCAGGGAAGTAGAAAAATTTGTTTATTTTCTAATCATCTACAGTATATGGAAATATCAAGAACAGAGGAGAAAATGTCGAACTCACCGGCTAGCGTTAACGAAGTGCGTATATCTGTGTCAGATTGACTGATCTGCTGAACGGGTCGAAATATGCATCTGAATTGACGGGATAAGTAATAAAAAACATCACTGCAACTGAATGTTACAGGCAGGAAATGTGGTCATAATTTAAAACATGGTACCAAGACTCTCCAATGTAGCATTACAGCTCAGCTGGCACTAGCTTTCACTCATTGACTCAAGTTTCAGAGGAATAAAGTAACTTTCAAAAATGTTTTAATTTTGGTGTGAATTAATCTAGTAAAGTATCACAAAAATTAATCGGAGATCATCGGGTGTGCATACCCTATGCCTCAAAGGGAATCACAGTCAACCGTCTCTCTCTCTCTCTCTCTCTCTCTCTCTCTATATATATATATATATATATATATATATATATATATATATATATACATATGGCATACTTCATCACACGCCCTTACCTCATGACTAAAAACATCATCCATCCGCGCTTTATGCTATGTCATCTAAAGTGCGCGCCCAGCTATCCAAAATAAACAGAAAAATAGAATCAACGGCCCTCATGTTTAGTCCTAGCTTCAGTCTCAATGTTCACCTGAGAACTGTTCATCCTCATTTCCTTACACCTGGGTAGTTGTAGGTTAAAAAGCATGCAGTTTTCAAACTGTCCACATTGAATGAAAATAAACTTTGTCTTGATACGTTTTCTTTTCGTTACCATATTTGATTGCCAAGAGTTTATGAGACCGGTTTGTCAGAAATTTGTTTCTATCTCTTCCTCAGCCACCTAGGAACGCAGTTCATCTTGCCACCAAATGATTACTTTGCCGCATAGCCTGTGGTTGATGCCGTGTGCGGCCGAAAAGCTTTTCAACCTAGTTATACGCACATGTGCACATTTTATGGGTGGCGTGATGACCTACTTAGGCTTGTCGGCACCGGTCTCTTAAGTGCATGCGGGTTGTTCCGACTACAAAACACTGGCTTTACGTGTCCAAAAGGTGGGGTTCTCGCTTTGCGATAGAAATTGTCACTGTGTTGGGGCCCAGCAAAGATCGCTCTGATCTTCTTTGCTCTAGTGGGAATTCTACACCGACGAAAACCTAATACGCGGGTATTAAATTGGGCTACAATTGGATGGTTTTTCTAACTTTTTTTCGGATGCGCGAAAAACAGGTACCAACTTGTCTAATTCTCATCACTGAGCATAAGTTCAACTATTTCACCTCAACTGTTCTAAATGAATGATGTCCTGCAGTTAGTCAGATGGCACATATACGAATGAATCGTAATCCGGAACAAAGGAATGCGAATTAAGAAGAATGTTTCTGCAGAAGAGCTGTGTGGCATGAAACCAACTAGCCAACTTTGTTAAACCAAATCAGATAGTCCGTTCAGCATAAAAAGAGAAGCCAATAGGGTTTTGATACAAACGGTTATTGCTGAACGTACAGCCGCAGCTAGGGAGAAACGAATTCAACAATACCATGAATACTCATCTTGAAATAACTAACCGAATTTACGGTTCTTGGTAATTTATTCTAGTAAGCTGTGATGACCAAATTTGGTTTGCTTAGGTAATATTTTGGAAATGGTCGTATCTTCGAAAAACCTTGTGTCTTTGGGAAGTATACTGAAATTGATAGACTTTTCGTACCACACTATTTGAAGAATATTTTTGACACATCTTTTGTGACTAAACAATTCACTATCGTGCACCGTATTGGGGGCTTATGCATTTCAGCTTATTCAGTTCATGTCAGTTCGACGCGATGCAAATGAATGAATAATGAAAAGTCCAAACTAAGAACAGTGGATGAAATCAAATTTCTTCATCAGAGTGTTATCCAGCATATTTCTGCACTTCACGAAAATGCTGACACCTGCAACAGAAAAGAAGTTAGAAACTCTCGTAACAGCTCACCTTTCGTTGATCCAACCATCGTGTCTTTCCGTCAACTACAATGATCTTGTTCCTGGTAATCACTGGTAATCGGAAATCGTTCGTGGTTTAACTGCGAACGCAGCCGACCATTAGGAGTAGTGTTAGTGGAAAATTCCCTCTAACATTTTTGGTTCTTCTGTTTACTGTGTCAATGAGAGCGAGGCGGTGAATTTTACCCATCGGGCAGAAAAAGATCGGATTAACAGTTGGATATCGATAAAATAATGATTGTGTGTCAGTAATAATTCAGTCCGGCAAGTTCGGTCAGTAAATCCATCTCGGCGGTGAGCGAAATAATCGCTGATTGGATTACAGATTGTGGTATCGACAATGACAAGATGAAAATATCTTGACGAATGCATTACTATCTAACAAGCCGTGTTCGTAGTGTCATGATAATGTGCACTTGAATTGTTATTTTTTTTGTGAAATGTCAAAATGCATCTGGTAAAACATCCCCAGACCTTTTAATATTTATTTTTAACTTAACATGGATTATCGGAATTAGATTTGCATTCCATTGCACGTTGCTAGAAGAAAATTTCTGGGGTTATTTTGCAGCCGAAAACCACATTTCCCCAACAAAAAGCGCAAAAGTTTTGTAACTGGCGTACCAAGTACGCTTCAGTGTTACTCACGTGAAGTGAATTTACCACTTCACATAAGAATTGACTTTTGATGAGGAATAATAATCAGGATAGATCGTTTATTTTGGGAATATTCGCGAGGTGAGTGACTAGTGCCTAAGCGCAACTGAATCCTAAGTGTACATGATTTAGTGATGTGACTTGATCACCACCGATGGTGAAGCACCTACAAACGGGTGACCTTGCGTGAGAAAAGAGATCAATACAAACCTAGCTGCTTGTAACTTTCATTTTGAGCTAGCTGAGTTACATACAGTATAAAACAGGTTTAATCCACGACCAGCGAGGAATAAAAAGCGAAATCTGGCACTAGTCGGTATTCGAACAAAGAGAAGATACAAAAGAAATATTTCGTATTGTTCAAAGGAATGCAGGTTCACGGTCACTTTAGAATGACCGACAAAGTGGAAATTTACTGAGCAATGTGCACGTGAATCAAGAAAAAAATGGGAAAAGGAATGACCGAATAGATGGTGTTAGGTGCAAGTCTCAAGGGCAATGCATTGGGGTAAAATGCAACGAAATAAGAAATTCTCACAGAAAAGTTTTGTCGAATTAGTGGCAAGAAACAATGCGCATTTTCCCTAATATTTTCTTTATTTTTGATATACCTCGAATTACTTGTTTAGATGATTGATGAACTACGTGTGCACAAAACTAATTCATTGGTATCGGTTTTTTGTTGTTTTTTTGCTTTAATTCACCATCCAACCAACCAAATATCATCTATCAGAAAAGAAATATTCAGATGTCAAAACTGCTTCTCACGGAGAAACATAGTTAAGCATATTAAATTGGTATTTGTGCATCATTTGTTTACGGGTTGGCTCGGCTCTAAACTAATGAGATAATAATTTCTTTAATTAGTTTCATTTGATCGTTCATTCAGAGTTCAACTGATTTGCCCAAAAACCGAAAAGCACATCTTGTCACTTTTCGTACTTAATTTTTAGACATATAGTAGGGCCAACAAACAAACAATTTTTTCAAACGATATCCACTTCCAAAATTAACTCTCCCATTTCAACTGACTCGGGAGTCAGTATTAGTGTAATTGAACCGGGGCGGATGAAATATGAGCATTTTCGGTGGACACTTATGCTAGTTGGATGGAAGCGATCTATTGGAGTGGCAATCGTTCTATTACAAAGTCATCCAAATGATTGTCTTCTAACTGGTGTGAACGATTCAATTATGCATCTGCTTGCTCATATGCGGATTTTTCCTGTCCTTTAGGCGGTTCGTTTTTGACTGCCAGGCGATACATTTCTGGATATTGCTACAAATTTGGCGCGGTATGTTCCGGACAGTCGTATGCAGTGTCAGTATTTCGTCAGCGTGTTTTGCAGCGATGGTGCTAGAAAACATTGCTATACGCATTCCGCATTATAGACCAAGTTTCCGAGGACAGAGGAAGTAGGCAAGACTTAAGTATGCCTCGAGTGCATCGGGTGAGACCAGATTATGCAAAAGCCTTAAAGGCAATCTGATTTATCGAAGTATGTTGAAATATAATGGCGAATAGAACAGACTAATGCATTGCGAACGACAAATAGCTCTGTTGGGCTAAGATGAGCTTTTCTTTCAATTGTTTGGGGTTATTTTGACGTATAAATTGATTAGTATCACGGTTATTAAAATGCGGTGAGTAGTATGACTTGGTTGGTTTAGCGATACTGACTTCATCCAAGTTTGAAATTTACTGACAGGGCCAGCATTCGAATAAACACATTAACATTAGACCAGCTTCGTTAGCATGTGTGTTCTATCAACTGAGATACAAGATCACATTTGAATGTGTTTGTGGATTTTACCTGGGAATTACAAGCGTTATCTGATAAAATTGCGGGAACACTTGACATCCATCACCATGAACACGTTTCTTAATGTGACTGCGTAGAAGCAGATATTCGTTAACGGAAGTTGATTCGTGCGGAAATTCTGTTAGGGACCGCAATAAAACGGAACATTAACTATGGAGACGACACATGAAACTGTCCTAGAACTATGCGTTTTGGTCCAGTTGCTCCACAGTTAGAGTATACGCAATGGTCGTGGGAAAACTTTTTTCCTGATGGCATCCATATCCTAACGCCGTAAATATTCGCAGCACAGCGACCAAACATATTCAAGTTGTTTATTCTTTATCTCTGACGGACTTTTATTGAATTAACTCAGGGTCAACCCACTGTGAAAACCGCTGTTGTCTTCACGCTACTAGCACACAAACATGAAACAGTCATTTTATGTACGACACAGTCAACAAGGCGAACGCGCATCGATGCCCTAGTAACAATCACGTGGTTTTAAGACAAAGCGAGTACATGAGAGACCGGATTTCTTAGGGAGTTTTTGAGTTTACTAGTTGATGTCCGACGGAGATTTTCCTGTTGGCCTGTTCCGATGGTCACACGGTTAGGTTACTAGCTAGCGGATATTGTATCGTAATCATCACGTGATAAAGAGCAATCTCCACGGGAGCTGTTTATCTTGGTGCGAAACTAAGCACACAGATTGTTATTTGTCGTTGGCACTGTGATTCTATCCCCGTTTCTAGGTGTTTAAAATCTAGAGATTTGGAAAATGGGGAACTTTAAAAAACAACAGTTCATTGAGGGCTTAGTGATTCATTAATTTTTTAGACAGTATTTGAAGTTTTAATTAATGTTCTATTAGAAACATGTTGCATGATAATGATTAATGTTGCATTCCCATATAGATCCTCTTGCGTTGATCTAAATTGACATCTGGTTATTGTTGTAATATCGTGAAAGTTTAGGACCAACCCAGAGGTTACCTAGACAATGAAGCTAGTTTTACTTAAGTTGTACGGTTCAGAAATTCGGTCTTCTAATTTTCAGGAAGTTTGGTTTAACAGGAATGGCAGCAGTGCTAATATTTGTCCAACGGGTAGCACTGAAAAATTGAAAGTCTGCAGTTTTTCTCGATTCCACTGAACAGACAAAAGAAACAAAAGCGCTGTGGAAATTCTACTGTCGACATTTCTCTCTCTTTCTCTCTCTCTCTCTGTTAGTGCGAGAATAGTTCACAATAAACTCTGAGTAGTTTGAATGAGCGGAAGTTAAAAAGACTTAAAACAATGCATTGTGTCAAAATAGGGCACTCAATAGTAGATTATTTTCATCGGCTTTCGACATTTTAGTTAAACTACGAATCTAAATGATTCTTGTTCGTGCGGTAACATCATGTGACATTCACATAGGCTGATTCCAACAGTGACGACCTGGTAGGGTGGAGTTTGGATTGGGTCGGTCACATTGTTCCTAATGGACACGGATTTCCCTGGGAGTCATGAAAGATTAGAAGCATAGCTAACTGCTGCATCTCTGGAATCCGAGGCAGAATAACAACGCGAATTCCCCAGTTAGGTGAAATCAGTGATCAGCTTTGGATGACCGAAGAGTCATGGAACTTGTGGGAATCTGCATTCGCATTGACATTTAAGATAGCGATGTTTACAATGATACCCCTGCAGTGCTAATGTTCACGTTGAATTTTTTCCGCCCTTTTATTGTTTGCGATTCTGTATGGGTTCCCATGAGTAGGAATAGACGAAGTTGGAATTAGCGAATATTTTAATAACTCAATCATACGATGATTCCGTGTTATCAACGCCTCAGTTTTTTCCGAACGAATAAACACTCACACGAAAGTTGCATCACGACCAACGTAAACTTAGTAAGTAGGCTGGTGAAACTCCTATAACTATTTTTATCCCGTTCAACCTTTGCCTTGGAGCAAATCTATATCTGACCGCACTTCAGTGTGTGTGACAAAACTGCCCTGCACATTCTCCAATCAGCACATGTCGGTGAACGTTATATGCTTCCCCTAGGCGACCAAACAAATGTTCATGCGTAGTGGTGAAAATTGAAGTTGTACAACGAACAATTTGTGTGGGTGGTGTGATTGTCATCGTAGTTGCATTGTGATTTACTTGGCATTTCAAATGCATTGTGCGAACCGATTTTCGAGAGTAAAGCAGTGCGTATCTACGGTCATCAAGACTGACCGCATTAAACTTGTGACAATTTTATTCCGTTCAACAGTCATCCACAGCCTGCTGCGGCTACTGCATTATACGGAAGAAGCTAGATATCCTGTAAACAGTAGACTACACTTACTTTTTTGTTCTCCTAAGGGAGATGCCAACAGTAGAAACCGAACCGGGAAACCTTTCGCTTGGTGCGCATACACTCTTAACACTGAGATGTCACAACAGACCATTTCCGAACACAGGAGCAACGCCCAATCCATTAGGAATACATACTATGCACTGTTTTCCATGACCATAAACGCATGCTGTATGTAGTTTTGCAACTGTTTATCCAAAGTACTTCCCCCTGTACAAGAAACACAAAACTGCAGCCTAATATTTATCATTTAAGGTACAGGAATCGAAAGTCTTTACCAGAGAATAACTTCACAACTGCCTCTCGCTTGATGGAGATCATCAACCGCATTTCATGTTTCCTGTCTCTCTTCCGGTGGTTCAAACATCTGGATAAACAAATATGGGTAGAATAAATTAGCCAAGATGTAAACAAATGTTCATGAAGTATCAGCGATATGTGGCTGAGAATCAATCACCAATCAGCACTGTCAAAAGTTAGAGTCTAAGACTAAATTTCATTTGGAAATCTTTCTCGCTGTTCCTGTCTAAGGTCACCTGATAATTTGTCGGGCTAGTGAAGATAATGATAGTTTCACTTCTTTTGATTCATAAAGCGACAAATGCGCAGAATTTCAGGAAAGGGATGCCGTTTATTAGAGGGCTGATGAACAGAGAAAGGATTGAAGTTGAGAAAGATCAAACCGGCAACATTTATGTTCACGATCTACTACCTTAACCGCTTGACTTTCGCCGCCTCGCCTTTAGACTACTATCCAGATTATGGACATTAGCGTTATTGCTAGGTGGTAGCGAATGCAGATGGTGATAAATTTCTGTGCCATTTCGAACTAGTTAGAAGTGCGAATAATCTATTCGGCCTTAATTACATAAAAGGATGAAATCAACTTTCGTTTTTTTTTAATTTTCCGAAGGAGTGCCGTTTGTGAGTGTAAATCCTACGTTGAACACAAGTTATTCGACTGCGGTTTAAGTTGGTTGTCATGTTTATTGGAGGTACACGCCCTCTCGTTTAAGAGAACCTGTGTAGTTTAATCAGTCGTGGCGTTTCTCTTCAATCAGCTGATTCATAACAGGTAGAAAGTTATCAGAAAAATATGGAGCTGTTCGTTTAGTCGAAGTGAAACAGTTTTCCCTTTATTTTGTTTATTGTTTAATCCTAAAACTTTATCTATTGATGATGTGCAGTGGGCGATAATGCACACAACTGGGTCCACTACGACTACTGCCGCTACTACCATTACTAACACTACTACCACTACTAATAGTGTCTTTACTACTACTACTAATACCACTGCTACTACTGCTACTACTACTACTACGACTACTACTGCTACTACTAACACTACTACTGTCACCACTAATACTATTGGTACTACTGGCACTACTGCTACTACATGGAGGTGGTGAAACAGCTACTTGGTGATTCCACAGCTTTCAGCGAAAAAAGCCTTAGTGCTGTAAGAATGACAATTCTCTTTGTAGAGTCGCTTGAGAAAAGAGAAATTATCAAAAATCGGACTCAAAATGACCATGGAAAATGGGAAAAATTAAGCAGAATGACCGTGTGGCCAGTTTAGATCACTGAGGCCATAGGGCATCTCGTTTAAGTAGTTTCACCTTATCGGATTATCACTAAGCCTGAATTCAAGACGGACTTTAAGCAGTGACGTTCTTTTCAGCCACCAGAATCATTTAACGTGAGGAAATGTCTTATATGAATGTTCAACCCGATGCAAACGGGCTAACTATGAAATAACTAGCATGATCTCAACCGCAAATTCCTTCTCCACAGCAACCGGAACGCATTTTTGAATGAGACGCGATATATATTAAAAGTGTAATATCTCAATCTATGGACTTTTCTCTGCTATCTGGTATGTAGTGGTGGTACCGAAGACCCGAATATCTAATTTGAAGGTAGCTCCAATTAAAACGTGCAATCCAACACGAAACTATTCACTTATTTCCCCTTTTTACTCGACTATCTGTTGCTGGAAGATGATTCTGTTCGACTGAAGTCTCGGACCCATAGCAAACAAGCGCTCCCGTTGGAGGCCAAATTCACGCAAATTGCCATCCATTTTAATTTGCGTTAACATTAGTCAAGGGTTATATTTAAATCAAGAGAGCTTCATGACAGGGCGATGTAGTACATGGCCAAGCTATCGCAGTCATCAGCGTTTAATGAAGATGAACAGCTGTTCGGTTTCCGTGCCTTGCTTTCTTATTTCATCATCATCAATTCTTCCTTCTCAGCTTGTCCGCAATCTCCTCTTTGGGCACCGTGATCGAGAACTTGTAACTTCTGTCCACACTCCACTGAGCGAGGATTTCACACAGGGGGATGGCAGCACGAATTATATATATTTACGATCGAAAGCTGATTTCAGTATGATGTCTCAGTGAAAATGTTAGGTGTGAAAACGCCTCTCGGCTGTTGTCAATCCTCGATGAAACTTCACTCTTGGCTTACTCATTCGGCAACATAGTCAATCCTAGAGGTTTGAATGATAACAAGTCTTTAATTCGGTGGCCTATAAAGACTATACGCTAGCAGACAGATCTGGCAAAGCCCAGAAAGATTTTGTGTTGGCAACATTGATTCCATCTGCAAATGGCTGCAAGGTATCCGGGGGATCACTGGTCACAGCAAAATCGTCCGCAAACTCCAGATCCCAGACACTGACTGTTCGAATCAGCTAGAATTCTAGGTAACCAATTATCTAATTTCTTATTGTCCATTGGATGGAATGATTGAACAGTGCCTGAAAGAGTTGCCAGCCTTGTCTCATCCCGGAACGAATTGAGAACTCGAGATGAAGTTGTGAACATTGAGTAATAGTAACAGTAGTTGGCAATCCATGTAAATTCCATGTTGTTCCATTTACTAACGTTTAGTTTTAATGCATTTTCCCCGCATATTTTCTCCTTGCATTTGCACACAGTTTACTTTAAATGATGTGGTGCGTTGAAATATGAAAATTACAAAACTTCTTGAGAGCACGAGTAAATAAACCTTCATTTCAAGAAAAATGAATTTATATTTTGCAGTTGTTCTGCTTTCAAAAGTGTTAGAATTGTCACATTGTACTTATGAATTTTTATGTCGAATGAACTTGCGCTTTTCTCATGGATCCCAAAAGGTGGAGACAATTTACTACTGCTAAGTTTCACTTGCAAACATTCTCAGACTACTACGCATAGTAATGGCTGAACTGTCGGCAGAAAGATTGAAGAAAACGTAAATGCAGGGCGAATTCGATTTGGGTCGACTACCGACAGTTTCCAACTTTGCTGTTCATTGTGAAGCAAAATGAATAAATGCATCTAGGTACTCGCTTAAGACCGAAGGCCTAAACTACAACCAAAATGTACTTCCCCGAAATGGATACACGATGTGGCTGGTTAACAAGACGTATTCCAATGTTCTTTCCGTGAAATCTGTTTATAAACGAACCGGATGAGATGAGATTGTTTGGTGAATGGGAAAACCACCATCACAGTGCATTTCACTCTGATGACAAATAAAATTCCATCAATCAGTTTTGCGCTTATTCATTTCCTCGTAGAATAAATGAACCATATGCAGCTTGAAAAATTATGGAATACTCTTTGCATGATATCGGTTATCTGTAGCTGAGCTTCGGAAACAGTTATAAATTAGTCATTAACCAAAAGGGTTTCTGTGACGTTTTGGAGGCCCTGGCGCCATGGCAACTCTTCCAACTCAATTTGTGCGCGCATTGCAAGCGTTGTATCAGTCTGCAACTAAGACATTCTGTCACAAGGCCCTACACATGGCTGATTGGATCTAGCTCTCAAATGGTGCACACATGCGTTTTCGCGTATGCAGGTGTCACCGCGAAAAACAGCTTGATTAATGAACCCGTCCTGCTCGGTCCGATTTTGTGCTATCAGTTTGTTGAGAACAGTTTGACTGCATGGTCCAGTGCTCTCTACCATTAGCTTGCTGCGTCAAATTCTTTTGCTTCATAAAAGGAAGCGGTGCAATAGAAAGGTATTTAAGGTCCGTACATTCACTCAGGTCGGCATGATGATGTTCACAACGGAAAGCCCAAGAAAGCTTGTGATGTACAGCGGACGTGGGACTAAAATCGGTCCCGAATAATCCGATACAGTTTGTGCTATTTGATTCCTACTAGATACCCATTTAAAGCAGGGATCTAAATATCTTTGAACTCAATTAGAAGTCTAATTAACATCACAGTATGAAAAGATTAGCAACAGACAAGATTCTGTAAGATTTACGTATATCATGATGTTGTCATTTAGGCAACACATTCATGTAATCGTCGTTGAATAACAGATGAAGGTATGATGAATATCAGAACACCGCAGAAAACAAAAGCTGACATGCAACAAGTTGACTGTTTCAGTCTCTTGGCACTTCGGTTGAACGCGAATCAGCAAACGTTTTGCAGTAAATGAAAGCGATTACGATAAAAATGACTGAAATCAACCTTTTTTGAAAACTCCTGTTTTATGTTTTTCCATCAGGTCAGAAATCTAATACAGCCCATTCTGGGCAAGCTAATTTGATTTTGACAATGCATTTTGTCGGATAGATTAGAGACATCTGCTATTGCAACTGATGGATGAGATGTCCTAACGTGGTATTGCAAGCCACTTATGAAGAACTACCAAGGTATGCAATATTTGTATCAGTAAAATACCATCATGGGAAAAGTATATATTAGCGCTAAATGAGTGCTGTATTTCTGGGCTTCAAATAGATAGTGAAGTTCGTCAGGCTGAGAATTCCAGCCCAAGCTTCCATCTGGACCAATCGAATCAACACGACACAGTGTACGAACAAAATCAATAATTGCCAGCAGAGTACACAGCCAAATAAAATTAGGTTCATACTTCAGAGTAGTTCAGAAAAATCTAATGGTTGTGATTAAATCTGACTACTCTAACGATCTTGTTTCGTCGATCAATAGAGATGTCTCTCACTCGGCTATGTATCCTTATTACTCGCTATCGGAATGATGATCGAAGCCGGTAGAGATTGTGAATCCTTTTATCTTCAGCGAGTTGATCAATACTGAACGTTAAATATTAGATTCTATTACTTCATTATTTGTTCCTTACGGTGGGTAGACGATGAAAAATGTTAGAACTCTGAGAGATGAAACAATAGTTTAACAGTAAAAATATATGAATGAAACATTTCGACAGAGTGTGAGTAGAATGAGACAATTCATTTCGTCCACTACTAATGAGAAGGCCGTATATGGAAGAATGGAGTTCGTGTGATTTCAAAGCACATATTTCCCGGAAGCACGAAATAGCGGCTGTTTGATTTAAGTTTTAAATGTGATTTAAGTAAATTCTTGTATCATAAATGGTCAATAAGCCAATTCATAACGATTAAATGTGCAATTTTTAAACATTCATGAATCACTCAAAGTTCGCTTTCAGTTGTTCATCACTACACAACTGGGATTCCATATAATCTGTTTTTAGCAAGCTGCTGTACACCGTCGCCTTGGTGAAATTTGTGCGACAAATGTCATTTGAACTCGTTCCGCTCCAATATGCAATGGTATAAATAACAAAATATTTGAATTTGTGTTTGTGTTGCTTGGCAAGATGTCTCGAAGCTTTTTGACCATAAACCGCAAGTTTTGGTTTTACTTAAAGGGGAGATAAGCTAGGAATTCAGTCGATATCCCATTACAACTGCCATCTATGCATCCCAACTACGACGCACTGCGAGCTCGCTACGGGGGACAAAAGTGAGATTTATTCACAACAATTTTACTTTTGCATTGCCAAAAACAGTACCGATAAACACGGACAATCGATTGCTCCTCAACTTTATCCCAATATTTTTTAGTCATTATGTTGTGGCTTTCTGCAACTCCGGCATAAAATTAGATTCATCTTATACGTTGGAACGGTTTACAATTTTGACTACATCATTCACTGCACAAGTTACACGTTAAATCATCACAATAGGACCAAATGTGTCTTCGATGTGATTAAGATGCAGGTTGTGATATTTTTGCACTAATCCTGCTCTATGCTAATGCGTGCCTTCATGTGACTTTAGTACCTCTGAAAAAAAACCGCTGTACACAATATAATATGTTTACTAAATTCTGGTGGAGCTTTTTCGGGAAAACTATCATTTTCTTGAATTTCATCTATTCTTGGAATTTTGGCGTATCTTCTAAATCATCGCAACAAATTTTCTCTTATTCATAAAGGACTTAATTTTGCTTCGCTGTACAGAACTCAAGCTTTATTCATGTCAGAGAAAACAACTTGGGAATTAGGACTAATTTCCCAAGAAGTATCTGCTTCCTAGCCATTTCTGGATCACCAATTACTGAGACTCCTTCAGAAAAATTGATGGATGATGTCCAACAATTTTCCTTTCATCACTGAATGGTTAGGTTTCTTTTATCACCGTCTCATTGGTTCATACTGTACGCCCACCGACATTTGAAGGATTCAAAAATTATTTTTCTCTGCTGTCAATGGGGACCGGAATTGGAGAAAAAAATACTTCAGCTTTAAAGTTTTAACAGGACTATAAAAAACCCCTGTGTTCCTGTCTACGAAATTTACGCCTGGTACAGTTTAATTGTGTGATACTGCATGAATGGTGATCTTGCCTAGTTTGAAACGCTGGAAAAGCCTAAAGACGAAATCTCAAGTTGAGAGAGGTTTTTTAAACAGTTCATTATTCCCCAAATGGTCTAACTAAAAAGGGCAGGTTTGATACGCATCAAAATTAGTCCGAAATGGCAATTCTCCAGTTCATGATAAACAAATACTAGTAAACCTCAGTTGACGTAAAATATTCCACTTATTAAATAACTAATTTCAGCTCTTAAGTACGTGCTTAATCGTAGATTGTACATTAGATCCCGTCAAACGAGTTTACTAGTTAGCATTTATGAATACAAACCAAAACAGTTCAGAGTGAATTGGAAAATCGTTCTTAACAAAATCCTTTCAAACAGACGAGTTCACCTCGATAACCGAGGTCACCCATGTTCAACTGGCCTTATTACAGTATACAAACGGACATAGTGGGGGAAAACCTGTAAACACGTTCAGGATGTCTGCTAGTGATTGTTTATAACTTGCACTCGGTAAAACATTCAGTGCATTATCAGGAGGCATTTCAACCGGCGATATCTGTGTAAATATTAACAAGTAATCGCAAATCCGGTATAAGGGAAGCAAAACATCAAACTAATAATAACCAGGGCTGCTACTGAAGCAGCGCTCAAGTGGGGAGCAAGCAAAGGATAGTATGGTAAAAAAACTTTTGTACTTGTCTTCCCGTATGCATTATCATGAAAGTTTCAGCATTTTTATTCATCTCGCAGGACAGCATTGGTCACGAAATTCGGTTATGAGCCATTTTGTAATACTTTCAAGAGGATGAAGTTCAAACCTAGATCCATACTGGAAGGTCGCAAAGGGCCACTGGAAGCCAATGATGAAGCTGATATTCCGATATCTTTAAACGATACAGATTGAGTGCTTTGTTTTTAAGTGAAAAACAGACACGAAATGTCAAGCAGTTGGATGACATACACAGACCACACCGAAGATAAAGAAGGTAACGTTAAGTGATCATCCTTTTGAAAAGATGGAGCTGCATATTGTTTCTTCGCCCACAGCATTCATCCTAGACAGAAGAAATGCTTGAAAGATGCCAATGGTCCAATGCAGTCAGCCGTCCAGTATAACCTGTAAAAAAACAGATTTGGATAACTACAAACCGCAGCGTTCTGCTTCCTTTCCTTCACTGCAAGCCGAATGTCCGGGCAATGGTAATGGTGTTGCTGGCTTTTGGAGTCTGTTTTGTTCACCTTAACGCTAACCAAATCAAAGTCGAGATGCCAAAGGACTCAGAGCTACTGGCCATCTCCAATTCATCCCGTGAGGAGCGAGTGCAATCTTGGAGGTATGCCATGTGAGGGAAGACCAAGCTCGGATGCCAAAAGTGCAAGGCTACTCTGCTTCGGTGTGATGACTCATACAGACCAGAGGCACGACTACAACCAGAAGAACAGGACTGACGGCCAAACTCCTCTGACATCACCTGAGCAACACACGGGCTTGCCGAGGACAAGCATGAAGCCAGTCAGGCAGCCTAGTTCACGGATCGATCGAAAGGGATTGGATTTTGTGACAAGCCCAGAGGCTAGTGTAGAAGGCAATCGATATGAGGATCGGAGACTAGACAATAAGCCCGTATGACGGAGAGAAATCGGTTAAAGGAGTTATGAATGTGTGGGCTTATATGAACTATTTGATTACGGCCAATAGACGAACGAAACTGTTGCGTTGATTGGTTGTGGTCCATTTGATCGCTCTCACGTGATTAAATGGATTGCGATTGAATGTGCGATTTAAGGTGCAAGAGCTAGCGACCGCAGTAAAAGGGATTTTTAAATACCTTGTGCTTGGAAAGCAAAAAGCGCGCTACCACTTTCAAGTATATCAACCACTGAATGCTTTAAAGGTTTGCTCGAATGCCTGCACAGTTTTGATGAGCAAGGCGATTTCTATTTCTGTAACCTGAATCAGAAACTTCACTTGTTGCGAAGGGCCTGATTGCACGGTTGATCGGGTCAGAGAGAAGGTTTTGTAGGTTCCTGTTTGGTCAGGTTGTAACAAATGAAAGTGCTGAATTGTCTCATTGCACTGACTGGAAACAGCTAATTCGTCAAGAGCTATATTGCTATCTGACGTTAAAAAATTCTGCCGTTTGACAACCGACAGAAACATTGAAAACCACTCACTTAATGAATCGGAACTAAACATGAAAACCGAAATAGCCTCAAAGTAACTGAGCTTGGTTGTTTATAGCGAGAAATATCCAGAGAACTCCGCGGTACTATCTAACGGAATTACAAAGGACGTTTGCTATTGCATTCGTAGGAAGGAACGATCATGGTCGAGTAAATTCCAGTAAGAATGGATAAAACATCATCACGAACAATTTTTGCTGGAATAATTTCAGTCTCCCGTCTGAGAATCTTGCTCAGTCAAGAAAGAAATTCCATATCACATATTAAAAATAAATTTGTGGGGATTAGAGTAAGGAATTTCGGGAGAATTGTCAGGAAACCGTTGGAAATGATGAGCAAATTTGCTTCTTGATGATGCCAGTCTTAATGGAGTAAGTTGCACGAAATTTTATGGAGATCAGCATAGACGAAATTTGATGGGAGGATAGTATTTCTCAAGAAACTAATAGGACAGGTTCTCGGAAAAGTGTAATCTATTACTGTCGACAATTCACTGCACCTGGATTACCTTACAGTACAACTTTTTTCTAAGTAAGTGCACGTTGGCTTGGTAACTTGTGCTTTGTGTTTCTTCGTCCTAGAAAGAAGTAAGTAGAAATTAGCTAGAATTAGAAATGCCACGTTTTCAGTGGGCAGTGCAAGTTGCCCGCATTCGTTATCATGGCCAAGAGAAAATGTGACAAAAACGGTGTGCAACAACTAATTAAACTGGGAAAAATAAAATCCCGATGGAATCAGTGAATGGGTTTATGATATGTAATATATTTGAAGCATTATTAATGAAATTGGTTCTTTTATACCCACAATCTAGTGTAAATTCGATTACCCGTATCAGAATTCGTTCAATGGCTTGCAGTCCTTCAAAAGAGTTGGCACCTAATTTTAGCGAGCCGAAAGAATTTGTGGAAGTCCAACAGTGAACTGTGAAAAATGTACACTGGTCTAGGAAAGAAACAATGACAGATCAGTAGTGGACAGATCACTCAAGTTTTTCGATTTGTATAGGGCACGAAATGCTGTTCTCCAATAACCTTTTTAAAAGGCAGTGCCAGTGGAGATCATGGTGCAACATGGTTCGTGTGGATGTCCATTTGGTTTGTGCGAACATGAAAGGTGAATGCATCGGCGGCCGTATCTATTAGGAATTGGGAACGAGTTGTGGAAAGTGCCTTCCTCTTATTCAAAGTGGTCCAAAAAAGGCTCCGTTATTCGCAGAAGTTTCTTTCCTGCCCGTGTATTGAAGGAATTAGAGCACAAAATCTGCAAATAGGTTCAACAAGGACAAAATTATTTCGGGTATGGTAGCGGCTAAGCAAATTGGCAAACTCGGAGATGAAGAGTGATTCTAGAGACCGATTAAGCAGCGAATTCTCTGGATCAGAGCCAGCATCATCGTTGTTTTTAATTATCGTTACTGCGTTTTTCTTCTTAACTAGAAGACTTTGTTAGCCGCTTACCTTTCCATTAATTTAGAACCTTCAAATCTGGCCGAGTTTGGCCGTTGAAAAACTGACGTAGTTAATTGAAATCAGACGTCAGTCTGGTAAACATCTAAACCGTACGGGATTTAGTTTTGAATTATATCACAGAAAAACTCAATCCTTTGACATTCACAATGGGTGCTTCTGCCATGGAGAAATTGATGAGGAATCATAAATTCATAATCGCTGAATGCGTTATTTATCATGTTTGGTAAATTTCAAATCTCAATTTTATCATGAATCCGGTTGTTGTGTTTCCATGAAACATAGAACACAGGTTACCAATTCGGTGTGCAATAACAATGATTAATAGATTTTAAAAATCCCAGATATCACATAATCAGGATGTAGAAAATTGCCCAAAATGATGAAGTACATCATTCCGAATGCCTTTCCTATTAGTTTCTTGAGAAATACTATCCTCCCATCAAATTTCGTATATGCTGATCTCCATAAAATTTCGTGCAACTTACTCCATTAAGACTGGCATCATCAAGAAGCAAATTTGCTCATCATTTCCAACGGTTTCCTGACAATTCTCCCAAAATTCCTTACTCTAATCCCCACAAATTTATTTTTAATATGTGATATGAAATTTTTTTCTTGACTGAGCAAGATTCTCAGACGGGAGACTGAAATTATTCCAGCAAAAGTTGTTCGTGATGATGTTTTATCCATTCTTACTGGAATTTACTCGACCATGATCGTTCCTCCTTATGAGTTCAATTTGCATGTAACGCGGCGCACAGCTCGATGAAATCACGTTGCAAGAAAAAATATTGAACTTATGTATACTCAACTGGTTATATGCTTTTAGGGAGTAGATGCGATTTGTCATTTGAATAAGAACTAACTATAAGTAAATAATGTATGAATGTTAATGGTTTATTTCTGTTGTAATTCCCGTAGCTTTTGCGTATGGTTTGGCCTACGCTCACATTCGCGTACTTTTTTGACAGCTACCTGTAACCGAAAACGTATTGTCTAGTACTTTTTTATGCACCCTGTCCATTGTGTATGTTATCGGTGATATGTACGTCTCCAAACGCAGAAATGTTCAAGTCATATTAAAAAGGGAATTCGCTTTTCTGGATTTTTAGAAATATGGAGAAAATCAAGGGGACTGAACGAAGTTTTGGTTCTCTTGATGTATTTGTCTGTTTTCACGGGATACGGGCATGATATCCAACGCTAGAGCATCAATACTTAGAACGAACTTTATGGTACACCTTTTGCAAACTGCACGCACCGGTGTTAAGATATCCTTTTCAGGATGACGCCAATCAATGGAAATCCCATTCGCAATTTTCTAGCGTATTTTACGGTACGGAAGTAGAGCGCTGATCACTGAATTCTTGGAAATTTGATGGTAAACACTGGACTGATCTCCTGATTTTGAAGAAATATTCATGCAACAGTATCGAAAGATAATAAAAGTCCAACCCTGGATGTAATACACAGGCAAAAATTGAACGCCTGATGACTTTAAATGATGCAACCGCTATCCTAACTCGCGCAGCTCAATAAATCAATCTGTCCATTTTAGTAAAGATGAAAGTAGAGATTGCGACTTGTTTTAATTCTGTCCTATCGCTTCTAGGGCGAAGCCTGCAGTATGCTAAAACGTTTGTTCGCGAGGAGATTTTAGGGTGAGAATAAAGCAACCTCCATATATTTAGAGGATTTTGAATGGGGCTATTGGAATTTGACCAGTGTTGATGAGTGATTCGATGGGGCTGAAGAGCAAAGGCTTGGGTTGGACGAACCAAAAAAAGCAAGCCAATTCGGTGATGCAAAGTCTATTGGATAGGAGCATGTAAGCTGGGGAAGTAGAAAGTAGCATAAGCGTTCATCACACTCCTTAAATCGTTCTCAACTGAAACAGAACGGGACAGAGTTCTCAGGCGTATGGTTAGCACAAACAATAGCAGTTGACAAAGGTCCAATCGTCGAGCCCCTGACACACACAAGAGCAATGTAAAAACTGGTGTCGAACGGCCTATCTCAACTCAACCTACACAGGCGAGTCCATAGTAATGGTGAGGAATATTGCGAATTATTGTTACTCCCTCAACTAGTGTTGGCGAAAAATGTATAAGATGGTATTCGTTAGGTTCATTGGGAATAGACGAAAAACGAGCGAGTTCTTCACGTTGCTCACTTGTTTCGCTTTGTTCTGTGTGGCTTTCCAAGCGTTTGGAAAGAACTAAACTTACCTCGTGAACCTAACAATTAGGCATGGTTCTCTACAAAGCTGTCACTGGTTAATACCCCTGATCAGCTTCTCAAAAAACGTGGCTACAAATTAGATTACCCCAAACAATATCGAATGAAGGAACGAGATACTGTCCCAAGCCGAGTATCAAAAACAAAATTGAATTTGATAATGTTGGCTTGAGTTGTTGACAAGCTGACACAATGAGGAAAAACGACTCTCGTTCTCTATGTCCAATGGTGGTTAACTAGCGGACAAGAAGAGTGCGTGACATTGCAAACTGTCGGTTCGAACAAATCAGATGGTGAGTTTCTTTCAAAGCTGACGAAATTCGACCATAATTCATTATCATCAACTTTTGGAAGCAGGTTGCTATACATAGGATCTTCGGAATCAAAGGTTGGTGTCCAATCAATAAGGTTGCTTGGCCGGATGTCACGCAAACTGTTTTTGGACAAAGGCAAACCCGACACATCATGTCATGAAATGCATGAACAGGTTTCCGGAAAATGTCATTTTCCCAGGAGTTTATCACTTTTGTTTGCTTTTTAACTTTATACTACGGAACGGTAAGCTGCATTTTTTTAAAAATGAGCCTCGAAGCCAGCTGAGGGCTGATTTACTGGCAGATTAAGCCCTAACCATTCAATGACAAATTTGATCGATGGGTTGCCGGGATGACTAGCTTCTGCAGGTTTGTCGCTGTTTGCAGACAGAAGTGACCGGCCAGCTTGGAAATACAAAAGAGGTAATAACACAGTCGCTATGCCGAGAATTTAAACTCCATTATTGAATTTATGCACCGGTTTTAGTTGTTTACATTCAAGGAAATTATTACCCCTTTAGAGACTCAGACAGAAGGGCAAGCGCCGACAGGTAGGACAACACTGAAGCAAATGTCTGGCTTATATTGTCTGAAAATTCTAAAGAGTGGTTACTCTGAGCCCAGTCGCCAGGCTGAAATCATCTTGCTTTCAAGCACAGGCTACCAGAAGACAGTTTGTCTTTGTCAATGATATTACTTACTGCCTTGTTTACTGATGCATGAGTGATGTTATGTTCGTCGAGAATGATGACAATCGATATGTAGTCAGTTAGAAGTTCTGAAGCAATTACCATCATTTATTTAGTGAGATTCATTTTAAGCATTTAGTCCATTCTGGAATGTGGTAGGTAAAAGACCTGTTGCCGTCTTCTATGTAAAGTTGTCACCAGTTCAAGCCAGCAAATAGTAGATTCAGTGACTGCAGTTAGATTGTCGTACAGGCACATGTTCGCAGGTTGTTGTCAGAGGATATCATCGGGCATCAGGTCTGATTTTCATCGTTTCAAACCTCTGCTTTGTAGGGAGTATTTCGGGAATGAAGTCTCAAAAGCCGTAACAAGGCGTTCAGTTTTTTGTCTTTATACTTGATAGGAAAAAATAAAGCTGGTATCATTAGGAAACCCTAATGTGGCAAAACATTTTTCAAGTTTTAATTGTGTGACCAAATTTGAGAATGCAGTCGGATATATCTGGAAGCCGGAAAACATCGGTGTCCTAAAAGGGGAGTAGATTAGCGCAAATATGGAACAAATAATTGACAGAAAGATGAATGTTATATAGTTGTGGATGACTAGGTGACATACGTAACGATCGCTTTTCTTGCTGTGGTTCTTGTCTGCCCGAAGGAATTGGGTGATTTGACTTCGTAACTGAAACCCGTAGTGAAAATTGACAAATCGCAAGAGAGTTGCTTGTTTCAAGTCCGGCTTAGCACTCGTCCCAAATCTCGCATTTGTCCTAACACATCTGCCAGAAAGACTAAACTGCCGCGGATTATCCAAGATTAATGCTGGAATCAGCATTATGAATCGGACTTCTGGTGATTACAACTAAACTAACTTGATGTTTGTTGACTTGTATTAGTATGGTTTGGATAAATCCCTTACGTTCTGAAAACACCAAACGTATGCACCTTAGCAGTTTGCAACTTGTATATTTCTATTTTTGTCCTTAAATTCTGATAACGGTTCCGTTAAGTAACCGATGAATTCGGAGGGTCAAAACCTGTCCTCCATGACTTTTCGAGAAAGGCTGGATGATCAATAAATCCAATTTCTATAAAACTATGGTACAAGTGTTTGCCTTGTTCGTGATGTACTGAGTACTTGTCGACGTGAAATAACAAGTTTATCTTGTGACCGTGAATGATACTGAGTATATTTTTGCGATTTTCTTTAGTAATAAATGACAAACTTGTGCGAGAAATGCGAAAAGCTTTGGGATTTGACCAAACTGAGTTTACATTTGACCATCGAAACCGAGAAGAGCTAGGATATTTATGTCGTGTACTGAGCTAACCAATTCAGGACACTGGTATAACTCACTATGCACTCCTTAGATCTGAAAACAGCTGTTTGCATCTGTCCGATTTGCATTGCTATTTTTTAATTTCCTTCTCGGTATTGTCGAACGATTTAGTACCCAGGACATCAAATATGTTTTTACATGCTTCATGTGTGAATGTAAGGAAATCGGCTTGCTCCCTAGCCTGCAAGGTTTATCGCACTATGGGGCACGGATGTGGGACAATCATTACCTTTAATCTTGAAGAACCACCTGATATATCATTTGGACAGGTATAGTAATGAGTCCACTGAATGAATAGAAAGCAATGTGATAAAGCGAAACGCCGAAAGGCACTTTCAACCGGAACTGCATATTCAGAGCATAAAGCATAATCACCGGGCAAATGCTCATTTCCCGTTCGTAGTCAATAGTCCGCGATGTTGCACTGACCGTTCACATTTGTTTCCGGAATATCTCAAAATGTTGCACATTACTTCCATTCGGAATGCACAAACCCTTGTAAACACTTCTGAACACGGGCATGGACACGACAACTAACAGTCAGTTATTAGCTAACTTCGACAAAAGTTCACAAAAACGAAGAAGGAAATTGGAATTCATAATTGGTGTGAAAACAGGTGAAGACGTTTGGTGTGGATGCGGTTTTCTCAGCTCAACGGGGATCTTGAGTTCATCGTGAAAACCAGGCAATGAACACTTAGTAAGAGTGGCAATGGCAACTTAGTTTGTCACAACCGGTAGTTCAAACGTTGTCCATTTCCTAACCCAGCAGTCAGTTTCCCTAGGAAAAACAAAAAGCAAGCGTATCGTTGACTTAGTCATATGGACGATTCAGTGTTTGCCTGCAGGAACGAGATCGCTTTTATTTCCTTGCTGCTTCTACATCGGATAATTAGAAGAACATGTGTCAATTTTTGTCGGAAGAAGTTACCACCCTTAATGATAGCTCCGAGTGAATGAGTTCGGAAATCCCATCCGATATCTGGCTTTATGCATACACTTAGAGCCCACGTGCACGAGGGGATGGCGGTGTATGGTGGACTGATTCATAAGCCGAATTTTTCGCTGTATACTTTCTGTAGATTTGACTAGCAATGAAAGATCGTTTTACACGGTATCATTTGCGTTGCTTAGCAAAATTTCCAATCCAATCCTAGAAGAAACCAATCAAAAAAGCCAAGATGTTAGCAAAAATTTCGATCATGGTAGGTAAAATTCGCAACTGCCGCCGAGTCGAGGTTCTCATTGTCGTTGTCGGCTGTATGAAATTACGAATAAAACGATTCTCAATAGTTCGTCAACATAACCCAAAAACTGCTTGCTGTCTGCAATTCAAGCTGCCGTTGTCAGCGTAAGTATCAATAAATCTGCTTTGGTTCTAAGACTGTCACTAAGCAAGGAGTGTCTTGATCTTTCACTAAAATGCCACAACTGACAGCTAGTTACCGAGGTGAAAATAATTTATGCATTTCCAGCGATAACTGAGGGACAATTCAAAAACTTTGTTCCGATTGGGGGTACCTTTAATTTCTCGTATCACTTTGGCAAATCTTTATTCATGAAATAATTCACCATTGGCTTTTCTGAAAAGAGTACAACACATTGTGCTGTATGCTTCAGTCTTCTAGTTTCTTCACACCTAAATGTTACTTTTTGCGAGAATATCCTGGACTTTCAATGTAGTGTTCTCGTCAAATCAAAGTGACCTTAGAATGGCTGCTCATGGAGGGGGGGGGTGAACGAATGTGACGGATGATCAAGGTAAAAATAACTATAGCAGAGTGGCAGGAGAAAAACAGATTTAAGGATAAACGATGAATTATGTGATCCTGGTTACTGTGATTCTGTTGAAACCCATTAGTATTCTTGGGAGAACGGCTGTGTTTAGCTCAATTCTAAAGGTCAGTTATGCAACAATTCATTCTTACCCTGTTTAAAAAGTTTAACAGTTCCTTTATCTGATGTAAATGTGGTTTAATTTTTGTTCATTGCAGAAGCCAGTATCACTAGTCACAATGGGTTCGAGGCGTATTGAGAAAGAGGGATAACCAGTCTTCTGTAAACTAAACTTATAGACCCTTTTTGTCTGATATTATCATGGTAATAAATACGAAGTTATTGCCTTTAGGAAATGGAATATTGGTTCAGATAAGTCTTTGCTGGACAAATAAACTGCATTGTTTGCATCTTCGTTGGCATAAGTTAAACCCCTAAGGCTGCGCTGATTTTTTCCGAACTGGTATGAGGATTTCTGCAGTATTTCTTCCACAAATGCTCCACCACAACCAAAATTGGAGATTTGTTTTTCCTTGGGGTGGTAAAACCTTTGGTTCTATTGCAAAGTGAGTCTTCATGTGCTCAGTTCACTGACAATATTCGGGGGAGCACAACACAATTACTTCACCGAAATGTTTATCAACGGTTGCTATTACATCGTCACTTTATTCTGCCTGCTTGGTAATAACTAAATGGTTTGCAGTCACGCTAAATGTTGTTGCAACTAGGGGTCTCGGAGCCAAGTTGAAAGACAGTACACATAAACTTCAGTCAATAAGTCCTAGAAAGAAAGAACCTGTTTTACTCTGCTGCTGATGTTTCCAGTGTTACGCTGAGTATTGGCATTGGCTACGGAATCAGTCGACAATTACAATTCATTTTTGGCTGATGCTAAAATGAAAAGAAAAGGATTTGAAAGTCACCTGATTTTCAGGTCAGTATCGTGTCAAACACGGTTTTTCCTGATAGAATATACCTTTGCCTGGCACGCCTAAATATGTTAGGTGAAGGACAGCACTAGCAGCGAGAATATGGAAAGACTCACAGTGGGATTGGTATAACGGTGATTGCTGATATAAGAGTATTCGGTCTCTGATTTGGGGTTTTGATAAGACAATTAATGTATAACTGAGGCCGAGGAAGTGATCTCCGTCTAAATAAATGTGGTCAAAATCACTTGAATTGCACGAACACGTTTATTTTATTTGGGAGAAGATGATTGTATCTGTTCATCTAAAGTGATCTCGCAAATGATTTAGTGACCGCCAGATGATACCGTTAGGATTAATCTAAATTACTTTAGCTTTTGACTTGTTGTGACCTTCTTCGCGGATGCTGCACTCCCGATATGCATACTACATGGAACGCAATGCTATTGCGGTGTACATTTGAAATTGTTCTCTCGCAGTACATCTATCCCATTGACCCGACCGTACGAGGCACAGAAATATGGAACTTATCTAAGCTGGCTTTAGCCGTAGGTGAACATCTTAGTTCTCCGTCAAAGCGGTTGCTACCCCCGTTCGGTGTCGATACACTCTGTGATTAAAGTGTTCACATTCCAGGATTCCAAATCTTGAAAATTAGTCAAGGTGAAGTCAAAAGTAGATCGTTATTGCTCCATTTTCAGACCGACTACTTTTTCCATTGTTTGTAAGTTTAACGGAACAGCTCCGCGCAAACGTACATCCTGGAAGTCACATTTGTTAACTTACAAGAGGCAACAGAGCGTGTTCCGCTCCAGACGTGATGAAAGTCATCTAGGCTAGTGGTGATTAGTGTTCTGTTAAATGGAAGACCTTTTTTCAGGAAACATGCTAATAACACCACGACCATTTGGAGCAATAAGCAAAACGGTTTAGCGTAAAGTATCTCGTTAGGGCTAATATTTTTCCCATAGCGGATCACAACGTTCCGTAAGTCAGTTACCCCATGAACTCACCGGTTAATTGTGCTCTAGTCTACGTAGTTTTTACCAAAACTTGGAAGTATCATTGTCGAATTTTTCCCCGCTTCTGTTGCTTTTGATTTACAAATCTGCTAAAAGCAAATTCTATCCCGCATTTTTCTGCAACCATTTTTTTCTGCTTTGATTATTTCGTTTTTATGCAACCTAGTCCTATCGCAATCTATGGAGATAATCTTACGGACAAACACAACTAGATGTTCACTCCAAGTGGAATTTTTAGGGAATTTTACAACCAGTTGTGCACACTTCTACTCACAAAGTTTATCATGACTCATAAACTATAAGAATAAATAAAACTGATAAACGGCATGATAAAAGTTACGGAACATTTACCGGGACAATTAACGGTGAGGAACAAACGATCTGCGTTACTTGATCATGCAGGAATAAACCTCAACTCATTATTAGAAACGAGTGCATAGTCTGCCACCATTTAGTGTTTGTTTTGATGGGCAGCATAGGACTGATTCACAGTGTGATCGGAGTAGGGGAAATATAGTAAAAATAAGACATTATACCTTACAGTTTTAATGTTCGATTTCCAGCTTGGATAGTTTCACATTTAAGATGCTTGACACGGGAAATCAATTTGCACATATAATGACAGTAATAATGCATGGTATCCTTTATTTATTTATTTATTTATTTATTTGTTTATTTATTTATTTATTTATTTATTTATTTATTTATTTATTTATTGTCCTAATAATTAACGATGATAGTGAAACACATTTTAAGGAATGCCGAATAAAGAAACAGCCACTGGAATCCAATTTCGAACCATCGTTTTTTTACCTTTTTATCTTTCATCTTTTATCTTTTTGCATCCTTTATTAATGAAGCAACAGTGTACATCATTTTTCAAAAAGGAGGCCACGGCCAACAAAGGGCTGCCAGGTGGGAAAGCTGACCGGCAGTGGGAGGATTCAAACTCGCGACCTTCACATCCAAACGCCACAACTTTACCCGTTTGGCAACCGACACCATCGACTTCCTTTTTCAATCGCCGAGCGACTGACCAGTGGTTAAGGTTATTAAAAAGTCTGATAAAACTGCTGTACAACCCTTTCATGAGCCGCAATAGTCAGTGGAGAACCAAAACTTAGGAACAAATAAGTTAATAATTCAATTAAAGTAAAAATTTGATTAGGTAACGCACCTCTGAGAATATGTACTAACGTTTAGAAGAAAAAAGTTCTTACCGTGATAGAAAGAATTTCGTTTATGGAAAAGAAGATCTGTAGGTACTTCGGAGTAGAAACCGCAAAGAATAATATTACATATGTAATAATTAAAATACCACCGTGATTGTCAACGCATGAAAAGTATTAAACTTGTCACGAGCGATGCCTCAAACCATGTAGAGTGCTGGATTGTGCAATCCATAATGAATTTTTTCGGACAGTACAGCAAACAAGTCAATCCATCTGCACAGTTGTTCGAAGCCGATATGTTCCGTTTGTTGTCATCGTTTTAGTTAGACACTCGTTTGCACACTGTTTATGCGCACACGCTGCCCATAGCGCCCGCACGGAATTTCACGAGATCGTTCAAATAAACATGGAAAGTACGTGTTTCGTAGGGGGGCAATGTTTATTCCCGTTGAACGGGCCAAACCTTTATTATCCACCTATCATCGGCTAGTGATTTCCAAAGTTGTCTACTAAAGTTCAGGCTCCAAAGCCGACCGTTTTCATCGCATTTACGCTATTGGCTATGTCATTACAAATCGACAATACCGTTGTTTGACTGATATTTATTAATTAACTGCGTGTGCCATATATCGATCTGAACACACTCCAGTCTTTATTTTGGCGTTCGCCTCAGTCACACTTTTTCGTACACGCTGGACGCCGCTTAGGTGTACAATGAAAGATTGAACTGTCGGACACGGCCATACATGGTTAGACAAGTTCTCGTTTCACTGACACAAGCTGCGACTAGCTATGCTTTACATTGTCACAATGATGATACAAGCCTGTTTTTATCATTTTGTGCAAACAGCCTGGGTGACATTATTCGGTGAATTGAAATCAATGCAGGATACTGTTAAATTTTGGTGTGAAAACTCAAAGAACGTGGATAAAATGAAGAGCGGGAAGCAGGATGATAGGTAAAATCGAATGCAAAATCAACAATAGGAAGTAACTGGTTCGGAAGATTTTAGTTAGCGAAAAGAGGCTGTCCACTGCCGACGACATGGTTTGTCTCCGATATGTCATCAAAGATGATTCCTGTTAAGTGCAGAGCGTGAAAGAGCTCACACAAGGTAATACAATATAATTTACTTAAGACCGAAGTCGAGTTCATCTGACAAAAATTGCCCAAAACCACCATCACATTGCATATTGGATCTTGTTAGTATCCTTGGGAAAGTCACACGGTGACTTGAGCTTAACAAACATTCTAAACTGACACATGGTCCACCCTCTTGAAACGTTTCTAGCATAAATTGAACCTCCCTACTAAATGGAGACTGTGATTCTCAAGAAGAATGACAGATTATTATTCATTTACCAGTCCTAGTAAGGCAATCAATAACGTGCGCACACTGAAGTGAAAATATTACATATACCAGTACAACAGTTCGTCCTTGCCTTTGTGCTCCGCGTTATCTGTTGCCCACAATGAGACGTCAGGTAATGCAAACAAACAACCAGACCTAACAGGGCTTTGCGCCAGCGGCTATTTTTGCTCCCTTCGAGAAGAATGTAACTAACGAGAGTAGTCATGGTCGTGTATGCAAATAGATGATTGGTCAGCTGAACTGTGCTACCAGATGCAGTGAAATCACGTTTTGAGCCCGTAAGACTGTTGTATTTCCATACTTAGCGGAAAAAAATACCAGCAATTCCACCTAACGATCGAGATCAGAGTAGACGTGGAGCGGAACTTCGAGGGCCGAAACCTGAACTACCTAAAACGCGTGAGGAGATAAACGATTACTAATGTTGAATGTCCACGACCTAATATCTGGAAATAGTGGCTAGAGAAGGACATGTTGGGAATGGCACATTTGAGGCAGTTGACCGTTAGGTCTTTGTGGAAGAAATTTCCTGAGTCTTCGGTCTTCATCGCTTACCCGGATCGTATCTGTGAGTTCACGAATTTAGAACACACATCAGCAGCTCTACCTTGTGTCAGTTTGGGGGAAGCTCAAATCTAAACTTCTCAGTGAAATGCCCTTCGGTATAGAAAGACAGCCATCAGTGGATGTGAGGACGCAATCTACTGTGAGATCGAAAAGACGGAATGGTGAATGTCAAATTTTTAGATGAAGCGGACAAGATTGTGACAATTGTACCTGAACGCTGTATACTCGACTGCTCTTCGTGTTGGTTACAACCGATCGAGAGAATTTGCATGACCGTTGCATTACAAATAAAAATGGGAGGTGTAAGGGAAGGCCAAGCTCGGATGCCAAAAGGGCAAGGCTACTCTGCTTCGGTGTGATGACTCATACAGACCAGAGGCACGACTACAACCAGAAGAACAGGACTGACGGCCAAACTCCTCTGACATCACCTGAGCAACACACGGGCTTGCTGAGGACAAGCATGAAGCCAGTCAGGCAGCCTAGTTCACGGATCGATCGAAAGGGATTGGATTTTGTGACAAGCCCAGAGGCTAGTGTAGAAGGCAATCGATATGAGGATCGGAGACTAGACAATAAGCCCGTATGACGGAGGGAAATCGGTTAAAGGAGTTGTGAATGTGTGGGCTTATATGAACTATTTGATTACGGCCAATAGACGAACGAAACTGTTGCGTTGATTGGTTGTGGTCCATTTGACCGCTCTCACTTGATCAAGTGGGCTGGAATTGAACCAGTCTAAACGCCCGATTGAAGGTGCTAGGCTTAACGAGCGCGATAACAACATTAAAGCCGGAGGTAAGATTATGTGATTATTACTAATAGTTAGTTCAGCTCGATGTTGTTTTAATTCTCACGTTACTACCAGCCGTCGTGCCTCAACTCGGCTAAGCTGTATTCGGCACTCGGTTAAATCCAGATAGAAGATTGTTCTAGAAGTACAACTGAATGACTTTAGGGATGTTTCTATAAAAACTCACGTAACCTTACAATCCTTCAGTAACCCCATTCATTTTTACGAGGACAATGTGAAGTAAGCCAAAACTGTCTCAAAGTGGACTTTGACTATAATCACTCTTCTTCCCAAAGTCATCACCCATCACTGTAACGTCTCAAAATACTTTGCTGATTTTTCTTGCCATATTGCAGCATCGGTCTTTTTCGTGCTTCATTACACCTGCCCAAAGCTCAGTAACATCATTTCCGTTTCGGTAATGCAAAGATTGTGGGGGGAGGCAAAAAGTGAGGTTTTTAATTAGGGCTTTCCAGGGTCACACTTAATGATGTGCAGTTTGGAGGTTGTTTGAGAGAATAGAATTTAGGTCTCGTAGAAATGCAGTCCGTGTTTGACATTAAAATCTCATTTATGTGATGTGGGATACGCTGTCTATTAGAGAACAACACGGTTAAGCAAAGACCGTCTCCATCCCGACGACACGTGGTTGATAGTTTGGTTTTATCAGTGTTTTGTACACAAATAAATGGACATGGTTTCCACAAAAGCACGGTCGTTTTTGCGGCTATTTCCGTTCTTCACGTATGTGTGCAAGTGGTGATAACGGCGAGGCTGGTAGTGTACTTCCACAAGAATTTTACCATGCCATATGTTTACATGCCACCTACAACAAAAAGGGTTAAAATGTAAGATGCACTTGACAATTTCCTGAAAAACATCGTTCAAACTTGATAAGAATCGTGCTCCGGTGCTGGTGCGTAAGTTCAATATTTGTTCCACTAGGTATATACCAAATTTGTTTATGAAAAGACGCAGGTTTTCGGATGTTTTAAGCTAGGCATTGGACTGTAACTGTAACTTGACATATGGGATTAGCCAATGCACAACTTCATTGAACTAGATTTTAATCAGTGTAGTCGGAGTGAAGTAATTAACAAATCCAAAATGAAAGCGGCTTTCTTGTTAGCCCTATCAGTTTGTCGAGGGAATTATAAACACTGCTAGGGCAGGGGCCAAACGTGAGCAGGACAGGTGAAAATGCCTGAGGTTTTAATGTCCACGGTGAAACTGATATAGCACAAATGTAACTCCATGCAGTTAGACACAAACCGGCAAACCCAAAAGAAATGACAACACCAGCACCTGGTTAACAATCAAAATTGTTTTTGAAAGCAGTTCATTTTGGCTATAATTTTGTGAATTCAGAGTGAGGTTTCTCAGGATCTCTCAGTGCCAGAGGAGCCAATTCGTTGCAGTCTAAATATCCCTGATCCACGCATGTCAATCACCGAGATCCGAAGAAAAATTACAGCCGTAAAGAGAAACTGACACTTTTTCGAATGACCTGGACTGTTTCGTTTAATTGGTTTGCCTGCACTGTTTAAGATTTCAAGGGAAAATTAAACATTAGAATTACCTACGCAAAGTTTCGTGACTGAAGAAGTCAAGCAGTGGTGTAGGTGAAGTCAACTAAGTATGACTGTTGATCGTTTTTCAGCAAATCAATTTTGATTATTTGGAAGTGGCTAAAAATTAACAAAACCAGCTTATTAAAAACTGCAGATAGCATATTGTAGATTCGTGCAGTCCGACTATGAAATTAGCTTGAACTCTCCCACAACAACTGGGGCCCAGTGCACATAGGGGACGGGAAACAACGATTCTAGAACTTGAATCAACAGACGCTCACGGTGTCCCAAATTATCGGCGGTCGTAATGATCTTGGAAAAAGGCGACGCACCGTCTGCTGACATTTTTAAAAAGTATGAACTGACACAGTGCTGCTATGCGTCCCCATTGTTACTAACATGTCTGTTTGTATAGAATGGCAAGATGTCCCAATAAATCAAACTGAAATCAACTGAACTGATTCGTTTGTGACCAAGGAATTCAAAGCTCATTTGGAAGTTTCCTAACGGACAATAAAGAGCACAGAAAACCTGTTTCGCCAGTTGGAGAGAAACAAAAACGACGAATGTTATTCGCAATTTGTCCCGATTTATGCTGCATTTTTTTTTTACCTCCCTCAGTAATTTTGCCACAACCTGCATAAACATTTCCACGAAGAAGAATGCGACCAACTGGAAACTGCCCCGAGGACGTGA
Source organism: Fasciolopsis buskii (assembly GCA_008360955.1). Taxonomy (NCBI): domain Eukaryota; kingdom Metazoa; phylum Platyhelminthes; class Trematoda; order Plagiorchiida; family Fasciolidae; genus Fasciolopsis; species Fasciolopsis buskii. The sequence goes on from LUCM01006057.1 coordinate 109,470, forward strand.
GGTCGAAACGGGAAGTGCTCGAACCGGCGAAAGTCACGATTATGATCAAGTGATTAAATTAGGCATTATAATCAAAACAATAGATGCCACTGAACTGCTGGAGCAAGCCCAAATTTTTGAAACAATCACCTAAATTTTAAATTTCTACAAACGATGCCTTCTTTGATTGTAATTCTTTGCTGAGCAATCTAACCGTAACTGCTTCGCCTGATGTCGACAGTCCGAAATATTGCTTCTGTAACAGACGCGGGATTTGGATTGCGATGTTGGTCGCCGGGACGGCACAAGACGACCGCATCTAGTAACGTTTTTGATATGATACGAAATTTTCGCCAAGCAATTATCTCGTCTCAGTCAGTAAGCCAGTCGAATGCCTGTTACTGGGCGTAACCTCTCCAAACCTGACATGTTCATCGTCAAAAGTCAACCAAGTTGCACAGCAAATCGCGTTAGTTTTCCCGATTTAGCGGTTAAAAAGAAATGCATAACGTGTTGGAGCTAAAAGTAATTGTCTAATTTAGTAACTATAAGTGGTGAAAACCGAAATATCGTCGCATTACAAGATTACCCAAGAGTACATTGCTACCGAGATCTTTGGGGACACAATCCTTTCTACTCTGAAAATGAAGAAAGTAGAAAAAAAGTTTTTTCCTGAAAAGAGGTTTTCGTTACCAATCCCATACAGTTTTCGGTTTCCTTGAAGTGATCACTGTTCGCAAGGATTTGGAGGTGTTACTGTTTACTCTATAGGATTTTCGCAAAAAATAGAACTTTTTTATTTGAGTCAACTGCCGCGTGTGTGCACACTGATTTTTGTTCTTTTCCGGTCCAATTCAATCAGGCTGGGAAAAAATGAGACCCTTCAATTGAAACCACTTTGCGTGAAAACTCCGATCGACATAATTCAAATGGCACTTCGAACTAGGTTCCATATGTTCACGCATTTTGATTTTCTTCATCTTAAGCTGTTGTGGTCACTGATTGCAATTTCCGAATGGCTGAAGCAATTCGTCATGTGCTATTATTGTTCCACTCGCCATTGAAAAACTACGGGAACAACGTACGACTGATTTTGATTGGATTTCCTAATTTTGTTTAGCTTGAAATTATTGAATTAGCTTACTAATGGTCCAATTTTCCGTTTGTTTCCTCGCATTTGCAGCTATTAGAAAATGAGTAACTGCGGAGGATAACCCTTGTCGACATTTTTAACGTAAAACAACTTCATGAGTAAATGTATCTACAGGGTTAAATTTACGAAGCTATTTTCAAATAAGTGGATGAATTCTAATAGCTTTTGGGGATCTGATCTTCTCTAAAATCAAGAAAATCTTACGCGATAGGTGCGCCATTTTCTTCTCTGATCAACCAAAATCACACGTTACTCAAGGAAATGTTTCATCTTCCTTGTTTGAAAAATTTTTAGAAATTATTTTTTTCCAAACTAGCAATTTTTGGGATTATCGGCTTTTCCCTAATCCAGCGAGTTTTATGTGCTCATCATGCCGTGTCAAGTAACTTGCTGAGGACCAATTTGCGACAGCCAGCGGGTTTTAGCAACTATACAATCTCATTCGCAGGTTAGAGAACACTGGATGAATGGGCTGTGATCACTGCGTGTTTTGTGACAGAACGAAGGTTCATTTTTTAATTAGTATTCCCGGTCAGAATCGAATGTGGCCGTTGTGCAACAAATTGGTCAGCCTTTTCCGATTTTCGCAAATTTGTCTTGGCACAAAATTTTGTCACTACTTTGCCTCAATGCTCAAATGCATAAACGAAATGTATTCCGTTGAATGCATTTGGACAATTCGAATTCAGAATCATGTCAGTTGATATTTTTCACAATTCTTATCGCCACCAATGTAGATCTGCTTTCAAACTACAATTCCGGTGCCTTTTTGTTCGCAGATGCCTAAATCGGAATCACTGGTGCACACAATTTGCCTTCGTAAGAACTTTCTACTGTTGACGCGAGTACCAAGAGTTTGGAACATCCAGTAGAGTCTCATTTGGTTACTGCTTGATTTGGAATTTGGATTCATTCAAACGTTAACCATTTATTTTAATATCCGGATTGTTGTAGAAATGAAAATACGACGATTTTGCGATTGTCGGATAATTAACTAGATTTATCAGGTTCGTTTCTGTTTGAAATTTAACCACATTGGAGCGTGTTTGGAATCGTGTCAAACAGCTACCGTGAGTTGATTTTTGTTATTTCTTTTTATAATAAACTCGAACGACAGATTTTGGACTTTGTTCAGTAATCTACCGGCACGTCGGATACTGCCTAGTTGAATTCGGAAACATTTTGTATATGTGAAGATTGCAACGCCTTTCGTCGAAAAGGTCATTTTTTGCTTTTCGATCGGAATATAACTCTTTCCGGGATTTTCCCGCGCACGGTATACTCCTGCACAGTAGGTCCATGAGTGTAGAAGGAATAATGCGTAATTGATTCGCTAACGATTATTACGGTCGACCACTCAGAGCATCACACATATGCACAGTGCAATAGTAGGAAACGAGCAAATGGAATAGAATGTTTCCACCAGTCCCTGTGGTTGGTTAATCTAAATTGGACATGGTCATGTCCATTTGCTTAACAGTTGTTAATCAGCTATTTTGGAACAAGCAAATGCTTAGCACCTGATAAAATGAGGAATATGGACACCTAGCTGGTTGTTTGTTTTCTTACGCTACTTTGTTTGTACGTTTTGGTGTTCATCCAATACGGATTTGTGGTAAGTCCCGCAACCTTCCCGACTCGGAGTTGATGGCTCACTAATAGCCCATGGTATCGGGATCAAAGAGTATTCGAAGCTGTTACAAAACACGCACATCGACCTCCTCCTCGAATCGTTGATTAAGGGGTCAAAATTGTCTGCACAAAAAAAAACAATTCTAAAAATTGACCACTTCCATTTTTTTCTAGATGGAAACGATACAGGAATTTCTCGAGGTGAAAACATTGGAAAAGCGTTCACATAAATAAAAGTGTCTTGCCTAAATTTAAGTTTCGGAAACATTTCACAAATTGGTAAATGAACGTTTTGACTTTGTTCCGATTCATACAAGCCAAAATGAATAATCAAAAGTCGTTTTTTTATGAAATTTGAATTTTATTCCCTCTTCGTTAGGGAAAGGACAAAAAACCAGATTCATTTGTCTGTTCTTCCGCTCCCCGTAGGTGGCTTTTGACAGTGAGTTTCAAATTAAAATCGACGAAGTTTTCGAACGAGATGACTGTTGTGAGAATGGTAATCGCTTGGTGGAATCGCTGCCAAAATTCTCTTCTCTTTCCCATTATCATTATTGTTGCTTTCATTGAGGAGTTCGTAAATAAAAATCCCGCTCGGCTCTCATGGACGTGAGTAGAATCGAAGTTGGTTGCACGGGTAAGTAACAACAATAAGAGGACGGGACTGAACGAGATCGTGTGTTTTGCGGTCGTACCAGCGTGCACCAAACAACTGGAGTCAGTGACACAAGGCATACAGCTCCAGGTAACCGACATTAGAAGATGAAAAACAGAGATCAATTGGTATTCACCGACGTCAGCGTTTGCAAACGCGATTATGTACATAAGCACACACTTGACTGTTCGACGTAGAACTCTTCAGAGGTAATTGTTTATTGCTGACAGTAGGTATAATCATCATAAAAATGAAAGCAACAGGACGAAAAATCAAGGTTCTTGTCTTACCGATAGCGAAAAATGAACATAAGAAACCACAAATTCAATTTCAGCCTACAGCGGGAAACTCGACGCAAACTGTGCAGTGTAGATGGCACACAACAAGAACACGCACTCACCTAGCTCGTTTGTTTTGATACCTGTTTTGAGCCCAACATTTCATAGCTTTTATTGAAGTTTTACTGTTATCAAAGTTGCCTCAGTGCCAGGTCAAATTAATTCGGAACCGAGTTCAAATACGTCAAGTGATGAATAAAATCTATATGATCTCAATCCAAATTTTGTACACTTCTGGGGATCCCGTATGCGTGGGAAAAGGCTACAATCTACCGTTTTTTCGTTACCGAGATTGTGACAGACAATTGTGTCAAATGTTATTACTTTGAACAAAAATTGGGAATATTCAACTGTGTACCGATTGACTGACAAAAGAACAAAGCAAAAGTCCTACTAAGTATTCCACTGAATGGCAGTTCCCTTACTCGTGACGGAAATCGTGATTGCTTTTTTGGAGTCTGATCTGGAGAATGTATTATTATTACACAGAAAAGTTTGGGATTTACATGTCTCCAAGTTTTATTTGTTCTCTACCGAACAAGGGAAACCTACGCATCATACTATTTTCGGTTTGTTCGTGCATCTTTGTGTCTTTCTCATCCACGATGTTCTGGCACTGAGAACCATTAAAAGAGCAGCTATTTTGTAGCCGTGATTTTTGACACATTGAACAGTCGCATGTGGCGAAAATGATTTGCCCTAGTCGAAAGTCACGACGAAAATTTTGATTCGATTCCGCTCGTTTGCTTGCATGTTGTTTTGGGGACGGCTCTGTGTATAAGTATGTTCGTGTGTGTGTGTGTGTGTGTGTGTGTGCTAGGAATTCGTGAAAGCAACACACAGGCAGCAAATCCGCGGACAAGAGTGCGTGACTGTAACTGAACATCACCAACTGCCTTTTATATTTGGAACTCAAATTCTGACAACTAAGATAAAGAGGAACGAAATGTTTTGATTTTCGGACACATTAGCAACACGTGGATAGGTGAGTGTGTAGTGAAAAAGAATGTTCTCCGCGTGTTCTCTTCGCTCACCAGCTGATTGAATTGCGACTGAAAAAGGAAAAGCAAAATGCTCGATTTTACGCAACAACTTGTACACTGAAACAAGAAGATTTTATGTTTGATTAGGAATTGCCTAGCAGGAATAAATAAATACGAACTTTGTAAATACGAACTTATATGCGGTCTCCATCCGGTTTAAGTGTCGATTTTATTGCATATTGTGAAATCGTTTGAATAAATTTTGCAATGTAAATAGACAAAGAATGTTGTTATTGTAGACCTAAAGCGACCAAACAATTTGTCAACATATTCAAGCCCCAACTTTTTTTCTTGTCGGTGCGAATCGAGGTGGGGGTGAGGTGTGGGGAGATCGAAAGCCCGAAAGAATATTTACTCCCAGTTCTCAAAGCTCCACGGACCTACCGTCCGAGCGGCATAAATTGTAACCTTTCGTATCCCTACCTGGATTGCTACACGGGTAAGAGATAAAGACCGCTGTCCAAAGGGACTAAGAAAAAAATCTGCTGACATGCATCAAGAAAATTTGTTCTAACCTGATTCCAGCTTCGTTTGCCAGTTCGCAGATAAAAGTGAATACTACAATTTGGTTCTTTTTTCACCCCTGTTTCCACATGGAATATCTACATGGCTGTTAAGTAATGAGAAATGAGCATGAATCTCTAAATAGAAAAAGTCAATCTTTTATTAATCTTCCTCTCTCGGAGCAGTCTTCTCTTTAAAAGGTTCATTAGTAACATAGAAATGAATAAGTCATTAAATTTCAGTCACGTATTTTAAGTTACTACTGAGGTGCTATGCGCTGACACGTTACGCAAATTCGGTCTTTCGCTATTCGGAACTTACCATTTTGATTCACGCCAGTCGATGACGTGGGGAAAAGTTTTAGCTATTGTGGGTGCAGTTAGATTGTTTGAGTGAGATCCACGAGGTATCCGAATCGATGGATGGAGACAATAAATGATGTGGCTCGGTGCCGCAGTCAGTGACGTTCTTGCGTTCAACACCACAGTTCTGCACAGTTCCTCAACTAACTATCTTGCCGTAAACCTTCTCCATGCCTCACTCCTTTTGCCTTGGAACAGATGGTGTTGTGCGGTGACATTCTAAACCTGAGCACTTTGTGCACGGTCAGTGATTGTACGAACTGAAACCGTTTTCTTCATGCAGAGAATTAATGGAGACCTGGTATGAAAAAGCGAACAGTGTTTCAAGCAAAGCAGATTTTGGCTTCCAACAGTCACTAACCTTGGCGTGATCTTTGTGGATTTTGCATTCTTTCGGAACCATCATTAGAAAACATCTTTCAACCTGAATTACTAGTGCCATCAGTAGACATTTATAAGCTGAGTAAAGGAATCAATTTTTCAGTCTTAAAAAGAATATCCTTACAGTTTACTCTTGCTTGTGAACGAATACTGTTATCGTCTCCAGAGCCGTTGTGATTCTCGACATTCTTTCGAGACCTCCAGATACACTGATGTAAGTCCATTTGAATATTGATGAAAGCTTGCTTGCATCTCTTTCTTCACAGTGCTTCGGTGAGAGAAATAAAATTGATGACATCACCTCTAACATTTTGAGAATTCATTTGCATTCCAAAGTTAATCCGCGGTCTTGATGAACTCCAGAATAGGTTTGCGGTTAACACTAATCTCAGGACCAAGCCAGGAGTTTACATCTCCCTTTCTGCTAACTGAGAATTTTTTTTATCTATTCACTGCTGGCTGATAATCATTCTCTTTACTTCTATTTAAGATTCTTTTCACTGGTCCAAAGGAGATGCTTACTTTCTGTAAAAAGCAATCGAAAACAATAAAGCAGCGACTAGATTTTCTTCAATGCCCTCCGCGATGTTATCGACTACCCGCTTTACAAGATCTCAGATCGTGCACAATAATCACGCAATTATTAAGATATGATATTTACCTCATGACGTTTGACGCTTTAGATATTTTCAGAACCCAAAACATTTGTTAAAACCTTTTACTTATTTTTTATTGATGTTTTCACCAAGATCTCTGTTCTATCATAATTCGGACCGGTCCACAAATGTGAGGTTCTCTAATTATGTGTGCTAACATAATCATCTACATTAATTATTATAATCCTTATCTATAATGTCCACAGTCTTCTAAATAACAAACACCATTCGCTATTTAATTTAATTCATTTCTTACACCCACATATTTTCCAGGGGTTTTCTATATGATTCTTAAATTATTTGATTTGGATCGTAATGCTCGGATTGCAGTCTGGCTACTCGCAGAAGTCACTCACACACCATCCATCAAGGAAAGTCAGAAACGGAGATCAATAAGGTTTGCCCACCGGAGTTGGAGTGACCGGAACCGAGGGACTTTTTCCTACACTGTATAGTTGCCATTTGATTTTGTTGCAGTTCGCGCAAAACAGCATAAAGCAGGGACCAGTGACGATGACCGTCATCATCAGAACAAGTTTCCCACAATTGTTGAGAGTACAACTTAACAATCTTCTAGAATTTGAGGGACCAGTTGGTAATCTGCGCAATGGTGATAGTTTAGCATTGTCTGCATTCAGCTTCAGTGCATGTTTTCATCATCCACAAGTACTCAACCCTATGGATCTATCTGACCAACTAGTTCTTGAAACTGCAAATGTGTTACAAGGACAAATTGACAGAGTTCGGACATATTAACTAACAGATGGGTGAACACCACTAACCAAGTCTCAGCAAAATGAAACTAGCCACAGTGAAAATTCGGAAAATATCCACTTTCAGAAATAAGTGCAGTCCAAATGAAAGGGTGTAAAAGTGCCATGAAAAATATCCACGTTGTCTGATCCCTCCACCACATGCTCCGTTTGTGCGCGACATCCCCATTGCAGAGTGCAAACGTCGACCCTTTCATACCTTGCACGTTAGCCCTAAAATATTGCGTAATTGTTCGTGATCTTTGAAAAGCTATCTGCTAATATTTTTTCTACTTTCCGTTTATCATGACTTCTAAGACCTAATAATCGATACAGTACTTCATTATGCTTGAGCTCTATGACACTTAATGAACAATGCACGTAGCGGCAAACTTTACGGTGAAAATCGACTTCCGTGAATGAGCAAATTCGATTTGCATTTGAAGTTTGACTACGATTCTCTGCTTGATGGTGAACCTCGGCAGCAGGATGTTTGGCATTCTGACACGTGTCGATAATCGAACCAGTCGATTGGAATGATCCCCTATGCGCTTGTCAAATAGCCTGTGTTAGGCACACGCATCGGATGCCAATGTGCAGGTTGCTCGATGGGGTCTAACCAAGTGAACGTCGGAGTACCGATAACTATTGCTGACATTATTTGCGTATGAACAGGTAAACACTGTGTGTTATGGAATCCGCGGCAAGGTTATTTGAATACTTCAATTATGTCAGTCGGTTTCACAAACTCTGCGACCGGCTGACCAACGAACTGATTATTTGATACACCCACGCGCGCACACATTCTTGAGCACGGTTGTGAATTCCTGGGTTACACAAGGGCAATTATCCCCGAGTTTCCGGATCTAAATGTATCAACTAGTTTCACCTGGAAAACAGGTCTATATTTAGAACAGTTTGATTTAAAAACCACAGAAGAATTCGCGAATTTACGACTGAGGAAATCCACACGTACTTATGTTTTAATCACATCAGCTGTACGGCGATTTCAGTGATGCCAATGAAAATCGAGCAGGTGTTGCATTCTGTCACTCTTCATTTATAAAGCTCTTTTGGTCATTGCACGATGTTTCTGTCAAAAGCAGCATTGCGTTCTTACAAACGCTAGCAAAACAGATTTCGACAATCAGTGTTGATGAAGACGTAGTTTCGGTTTGCACATCATCATCTGACTTCTGGTTCTTGAAGTTGGGCGATTAAAAATAAACTGCAAGACATAGACAGAAATCCACATATCAATCGCACAAAGTGACAATTGTTTGAGGTCATTGCTTTTTTGCAAAATTCAAGGGCTTAGTGAATAGGTTTCCAACTACACTATTTTCCACATTAGTTGGAAACTATGTCAAAATTCTTCGGAGTTTGTCGAGAATACTCAGATCCGTCACCCAACTGACTTATTGAGATCTCGTTCGCATAGGTCTGAAGCTTGATCCAACCAACATGAGTGCACTTATGCATGCGTACAGTAACGTGCATGAAACATCTGTTGTTCTGCAAGCTGTAGACAAATGTGTTCTCAGGAGGTCTCGTGAAGCAGGAACATGTTCTTACCCAATTCCGAATATTTCTGGCATAAATTGAAATTGTTTCGACATAGTTTTGAAATAACGCAGGCATACTGGTGACATTCAGTTACATGAGCTGGATGTTATCTTTTCAAATTCGTTTTGCTATCAGCTAATGGCGTTTTTAATTGAATTAGGAATTGCCATGCTGCCCGCACCCATCCCTTCTTTTCCTTTTAGTAATTGAGATGATTATGAGAATGGTGGCATCGATAATCGCGAAGGAAGTAAGCTGTCCGATCCGGAAGATGTAGATGATGTTTTGTCGGTGAATAAAGATCTATATAAAAAAAACAAATTCTACTCAATAGTTTAAACGACAGAGCAGGGTTAGTTGGGATAGGTTTTTAGTCTTCAAATTGCAAAATTCTATTGCGTGGCCGCACGGGTCCCAAGACGATTCTTGTTTTTTTAATGGAAAGGGGTGGGAGAAGTAGATTCGTTTTATCATGCGGACAGTTACATCTCACCAGGTGATCGTAGATCGGGTGAATCGCAGGCAAAGGGCTCGATTGGCTATTGCTAATTTGAGACATGTTTGGTGTCGTCTTGGTATCCGTTTATCGACCGAAATTCGAGTTTTCGCCAAGTTAGTACGATCCGCCTTCTCACAATTCTCAAAAACTTAGCCGCTGAGAACTGACGATATGTGAAAACTCTTTTCGGTTGATCACGTGTCTTTGTAGTATTACCAGAGTAAATGTTGAGGGCACTTTACTAACAATGCTGAATTAGTAATCAGGGTAGCTGGTCAAATAACTCAGTCAATCGCTCAGGCACTGAATTTGAATAAATTAAGTTGATTGGGACATGCATTGCACATGTGTGGGAACTCTGACCAATGGACTATCCCTGGTGGGTAGAGTAAGATTATGGTTTTGGAGTCTAAGAGATCTCCCAGGTAATGGCTGAAGACTTAAGAATATATGAGTTAATGGAACATTCAGTGGAGCTCTTGTACTGCTAACATTTTTGCTTCTCTAGAGTCTTTCTGTCTTGTGATCATGTGAGGGGGAAATCAGAACCATAGCATGTCAGTTCAAGGTTAATGGTCAGACAAATTGAACCGAAGTGGTGCTCTGTATGGCGTGGAGATGTTCGACTGGCATTCTTTCGTACCTGGCTTCCATTCACTGTTACCGTAGGCCAGCTGGGTATTGATAATGATTCCCAACAAAAGTGAAACAATTGTGAAAATGTTCGTTTGTTATTAGCATTGGCATAGACATTAGTGAAAAATAATGAATTGTGAAATAGGTAAATAAAATGCCAAGTCGGCCAGCAACTTAAAGTAGTAGAAAATCACTGTGTAGTTGCCGGGCAAACAGTGGTCAAAAAAGCGTGAAACAAGCCTGTAGATTTCCGTAACTTACAATGATGGTGTTGTGGATCTGATAAGGCAACTGGGACTAGAATGGGTTCAAACAGCAGAAATTCGCTCTTTTTTGGCGAACAATCATTTTCTCTTACTAACGGCGAAATTGTTCCACATGCATGGATACTGCAGTAAATTTCGCCCACAGCGAATGGGCAAATGAAGAGTAATTATAAACCATGCACTGTTTTAGTCACTAGACTAACCCGTAATTATGAAACTTAGTGGAGAAAAGAATGCCCAGTCAGTCCAAACTTAATGAGACCTGGAGAAAAGCAACCTTGTGACCATCGCTGTGATTCGCTTGTGGAGATTTAATGAAACCGTAATTTCTCGTGTGGTTTTGCTTTGTTTTGCTGCCGTTCAGCGGAACGAAATAGGGCAAGTGTCCGGTTAAGTGAAAAATACTGATTTTTCGAAATTTTTATGGCCAATTTCGATCATGTTTGCTAGTGATATACGGTTAAGATCCGGTCATCATTTCGCACGCAACATAAATGCAGTCGGTGGACAATTTATCACGTATTTTCAGTAGTGGAGAATTCACCATGAATGAGCAACAATTTATCATGTTGAAGCAACACCCAGTTGGCCTCTGAAAACCGTGGAAGCACCGTGCTGTTGTTCGGGCTTCTTAAAGGTACAAAACCAGCACATTCGAGCTCCCACTAGTGAAAACAGCTAAGTGAAAAAAATCCGTGTGATTGTTTGTGCTAAACAGTTGGACAAAGCCCGCCCACAATTCACAATTAAGAATCACTGCCTAGTACTGGGCGACACACTTTTGTCGTGTGTTATTTTCGTAGGTCGTGGTGATGTTCACTTAATTTGTTTTATTCCATCCGATTAACTCCGGTGAAACCGAAACCAGTTCAACACATCCTCATTAAGATCGCGCAATTCCTTGCAAGTAGTATGTGGGATTGATATTACCGTGTTCGACTGAACCTACATAATCCGGGGCTGTTGATCAGCCTAAACGGGATCCGGCGGCCTACTGGTAACTCACGTGTTCCAGTTGGAACGTTCTGCTTCAAACTCTAGGTGGGATGGTTAAAGTGTAATAGTAAAGACCCCTAAGGGGATCGAAATTCGATTCTACCAATTTCTGAATGGAACGCTGACTGGTAGACCTGAGGTTTGTGCGTTAAAGTTGCAGTCTGAAGGATAGTAAGCTAAGCATAATAAAATTTCTCATTTGCTTTTGAAAACATCTTTTCACCTTTGTTCTCTAAGTGACGACAGTCATCTTTGTATATTTTATTGTCGAATAACCTGATCGCTGTTGGTGACTTCCACGGCGTCATGAAAACAAAAATTAATGGCTTTTGGAAGACGCCGAAAGCTGTCGCATTCACGAAGTCTCCAGTTGTACTGGCATGTTTGCAATTCTCGAAAACCGTTGTTTGCCCGAACGTCTGCTCTTCAAATGGATTCAAACTGGGGAAAAACGTCGGCCTGTGTACAGTGGGGATAAAATCGTGGTGACCACTAGCAGTAACAGTAACCTTTTCCTTCATTTTATTTACTGGGAGACAGGTGTACAATATTTCAGGGACAGGTCCATGACCCTTCGAAGGCCCTAATGGGCAAATGACAGGCGGATCCTAAGTTACCACATTGTAGCGCGATGGGGCTAGACCGACTCAAAGCGGTAGGGACCAAATTGCGACCATGTTCTGCTTACTGACGGACGTGTTGCACAAAACACTGAGGTACTGAATCGAAAGTAGTCAACATCCAGTTACCCGAAAAATTCTTTCAGGTAACAGAAACTGAAACCATCCAAAGCAATGAAATATGTAAAGGGATGCACTCCGGCTCAAAAATAACTCAGGTGGATGAAAACTCATGCTTATTTGGGACACTACATTTTCAATGTTCCGACGCAAATCAAATGAAAGCGAGCTCTCTCATCTTGACTTTCCACTACGTTTTTAATGTATGAAATATCAGACTGAAAATCTGTTCAGTTTTGTAACTGCCGTTCTATTAGGTGACACACACTAAACTTCGACTTTACACTCATCTATACGCTATATGTAACGACATTATGGACATGTGATGACTGTTTCTTCATGGTTTATCGCGCTCCACTTCACATTTACCCAATTCCTTTGAACAGAAGGTTCACACGTATGGTTAGATGTTGAGATTTTGGTCTACACTAGTCAATTATTTGTGTGAAAATTCTTGTGGTTTCCGATGAATGTGCACTGGTGACAACAGAACAGTATCCATCTTAAGCCAATCGACGCTGTCTATCAACCCAATCTCGCATGGATGTTCGAATGTTGCAAGCAGGGCAAATGGTAAGCGCAACACACTAGACAGAATGTTGCATTATTTAACATCTAGTCTGTTCTACTCAATGATTTAATCGATAGGTCGAATGGTATTTTCTAAAAGTATGGTTATACCCACCAAAACGTGGTCCACAAAAAAGCCGCGATTCTAGGTGGGTCTAATGGAAACCCAACACAAAGGTAAAAATTTAATTCCATTGTTATTTGATCCAGAAATAGAAAAGTGTTCTGCCAGAATGACAATTACAAAATGAATTGTCAACATGGAAAACAGCGATAAATCAGCTTGACTTTAAGTTTAAAGTGTCGAAGAATTTTCCCATTTGGATCAACCTTATTTTAATCAACTTTGTCAGTCGAATCGTTGCACTGCCGCATTGTATACAATATAATATTTTATGAAGCATCTGACTGCCCTCCTTATCCGCTGTCGGTAATTTCCTCGGCGGATTTCCGTTAAAAGTCATTCGGTCCTCGAAACAGATTAATGTCCTGTAATCCATCATTCAACAATGCAAAATCCTAGATCTGATCCCAGTTTCGACTGCATGCAGAAAATCGGTGCGTCTTTTATCCTGACAGTTGTAAGCAAACGAATGGTAAACAAGAAGTCAAAAAGAAAATTGATTGGTTTGAAAAAATCGAAATAAAACAGCCAGAGTTGCAACAGATAAGGGACTACTGCCGAGCATGAAAGTGCACCTTGTGAGTTGTGTTGGCGCATCCAATTTCGTCCTATCCCAGTGGCTGCCTTCCGACTGTTGTTATCACAGTGACAAAAAAATTGGTTTACATTGTCAAATAATCTCAGTAACTATGAGAAAAAAAATGGCGATACTTTGACAAATCATAAAATCCACGCCCAAATGTCCGTGGAATTGATATAATTAATCAAGAAACTGCAGACTGCCTATCAGTCGTAACCATCCGGACTAATTTCACGTGACCCCCAGGAAAGAATTTGGCACCTAGCTTTGGCCTTGATCACTGGTAATCGGTCCAAGTTGGCAGCCATCTCGAGTCGAGGTAACTGGGAGACAGTTTAAGTGTAAACTAGCACAGGTTGATTTCTAGACATTGGTTTGGAGTTGTTTGTTTAGGTTGAATTGCAGCAAACTTCACGGAGTGCTTTTCTGTGATCGGTGCAAACAGTGAGGTTGAAATCAGCAAGAAGTGTTCAAGCTCATTGATCGGGACCCAAAATCCCCTCTATGGACCGTTTGCCCTCTTCAAAAAGGCGCTTACATCTATAGGTTTATTTAAGTATAAGAATTTCAGACATGGTTATCGTCGTCTTACCCCCGACCCCAGTTCGAACCTACAGGTCCTTGTTCATTCACTTGACCACTTTATCTCATAGGTCACCGATAGTGTTCGGGCGAGCGGCAAACATGAATAAATGCATATGAACACGGTGGTTACAGATCCGTCTCCAGTCGGTCAGTTCACCACTTGATAGCCTTCAACTGACCGCATTGCCCATCGCGAACACAACGAGTTTGGTTGCTTCGATAAAAGAAGGAAAAGGCTGTGATGGCCGTATCAAATGATGCCTTGCTTGTTTGTTACTTGAGCCACAAATATCGTATCACTTCTTGTCTGCTTCTAATTGAGGTTTAGTTCCTTCCCATAATTTTTGTTATCCAGTGGGTTCCCACAACATTTTGTTTGGCCTTTTGGTTCACTCGTGACGCAGAAAACGAGGTGAAATAAAGGTGCTTCAATGCACGCGGCATACAACAATGCAATCTACCGTGACAAATTACCTTACCAAGTGACAATGGTTCTAAAATTGCAATCAATATAATTTCCGAAAACTGCATGGATAAGTACAGAATCGAAAATTTTAATGTCACTTCGAATCTAATCAGGCAGGCAGTAGTGGGACAAAAACCTGCGTAAGATGCAGAAAGTTTATTGTATTCTTAGGAAAAGAACCGACAGAATAATTATCGACGATCCATTGTGATTTTCGTTCGCAGAATAACCCGATCGAAAAGGCACCCCAGACATGACGATTTGCGGGAATGTGAACGAGTGATCAAACCATGAACACCATTCGGCTTTTCAGTCAAGGCAATCTTACTGAAATTGGGGATGTTGGTTGTCACATGGTACGTGATGAAGTGGATAGATGTGATGAGAACAACTGAAATCTGAGAAACGACGCCAGGAAATCTCCAAAACTCGGTATTAGTCAGCAGATCTACGACATGGTAACGTGTGACGCTAGGGGAAATTAGGTGGTGTGAGCCCAGGTAAGCGCGATCCGGAAGCGAATTGTTCTGATGGTTCAGGGAAGGATAACGGAAAGCGAACGCGTGTGTGCGTGTATATGTATGCATGTATGTACGTATGTATGCGTGTGAGTGGGTGAATGAGAGAATCCTAAGCAGACCGGAAGTTGGCAAGAGATGGTAACTGTGCCTTGTCTTGCTCGAACGGTGCCTAATCATTTCGGTGCAATGGTGTTCAGAGAGAGGAAAGCTTTCGCTTCTCTGTACAAGATTGTCATGCCCACTCAGTGACTGCTTGTTTTTTTTTTAAACCTTTAAATTGCCCAGCAATTGTTAACTGATTGAGTTGCGTGAAAGGAAATGGGCATACGACACGCGATTCAATAATTCCAATCAGTAAAAAAATCCGGATAGCTTAATGAGGAACAGAAAAAAGCGAGAGACGAAAGAAGAACGAAAGCTGCTGTGAAAAGCAATTATTAACGGAGTTTAAATACTTCATGCTGAAGTAATTTCGTCTTACACAACTCCTGTTATTTGAACCAGGAGAAGGTAAAGTGGAAAACGCCGGAAGAACAGTTCTGCAGTAAGACACGTCGGTTTCTGACAATTTTTGACAATCAAACGACTTAATACGAATCGTCCGAGATTAGCTTAATTTGTCGTAATTTTTAATTAAAGCGAAATAGTCAATGGAAATATTGCAAAAGTGACAGATTTCAGGGCAGAAAATGGCTAAAAGAGTTGCATAGCATGTTTGGAACACTTACTGATTAGACAGACAAAAAGACGCTCATCTGTGTTCACAACTGTTTCATTTATGGGCTATACAGGATACAAAGTGAGGCTAAGGAGTGCCACATGGACTAAACGACCATCTGTGTCACTTTGGAATTTCATGAAATTTACTAAGATTTTTTAAAAGTATCCGGAATTCGGTGAGAAAGTGCCCCTCTTCCAAAAGATCCGGGAAGCGCACACTTGTTTAACGATTCTAAGGCCATTCACTTCACTGTGCATAATGCAAAAATGTGTCCAAACAAGATTGGTCATGTTTCAGGAGTATCCAGTGGAGGTCGCACTAAGTCCGCCGGATGATATTTAAGTGTAATTTTTACATAGTTCCGAATAATTTTTTCATAATTCCGAAATAATGAGTGAAGTAGGGCAGCAGCCCAAGTAAAAGTAGGGCAGCAGCCCAAGCTGATTCAACCGGCTCAAATTTTTGCTTTTATATTCGAAAGTTCGAATTGCTAGTCAACATTTAACCTAGCTTGAAACAAGGTAAAGTCTTACCGAATAGCAGATCCAAGTTTCGTTTGGATTTGGAAAAAATCACAGAATCCTTTTAACTAGCATGGAGCGAAGACTGCGGTTAGCTTTCTTAGGCTACCGAGAGTTTAAAAACGGCAAATTGTGGATTGGTGGGAATGAATACATCAAATTTACTATTATTTGGAATGCGGTATTAACATCCAAACGACATCCATCGTTGTTAGAAATTAGGAGTAACAAACCTATTCCATTATCTGGATGTTGATAATGTGCTGTAAATCATCTTGGCCTCAAAAACGGGATCTCTGACAGTCGGAATTCATAGAAAGACAAGTTGAGTCGACTCGTCTTCCGAATTAGGCGAATTTGAACTGAAATAAGCAAAACGCAAACACGGAGAAGACGATCCGTTTTTTGGCACTGAAGGCAGATTACGCCAGGATGAATCCACCGGCTTCCGACTGCTTTATTTCACTTCAGTCATATATTTAATTTTTCCGTCCAGCCGATAGCGAATGTTCCAGCGTTATCCATATGTGGGTGAATGGGATATTCAATTAACTGCAACTGACCGGTCGGTAGTTTGGTTGCCGTAAAGACGAATTCATGCCTCCCCACAGAGCCCATTTTGAAACCAGACTTCGCACGCTCGGGAAAACTGTCGAGAAAGAGGTAAATTAGTTTGCCCATTTCTTAGTTCCATAATTATCCCTTCAATAACAGTTTCAAAAAAGTAAACTAGTGAAATGCAGCTATGCAAGTGTAATTTCACACCTGACTGATCTCAGAGTTGTATGCTTGACTATGTATGACAAAAAACTGTTTACCATCAAATGCTGTCCTAAATAGACTGGTGAAATTAGGTGATTAAAATTACGTAATAGTAGAAAGATTATACGCGAGGCAGCAGCTATCCAACTATTTCGACCTCACTGTGTTTCGGAACAGCAACTGCTTACATGATACATGCTTATCGTACATTGTGAAAAATTGGAACTTTCCTACGAAGCAAAAGTTTTCCAATCGATCGGTCACAAGTGTATGTCACGGAAGGACAACGAATGGGTAGCCTTTCGGCAAAGATATTTCGCCAAACTTCTCGATGTGCGATGTTTCGGCCACTTTTGTTTTCATTGAAACCAGGTTATTTTAAGGTAAAAAGGCCAAGTACACAAGTGCACGAATCGTTGAATAGTGGACACCGTGCAAGTTTACTCACTCAATGCACTACATTTTGGATTCAAATATTCTCCCTTCAATTCTGCTAAGTCTCACAAACAGGATTGCGGGCCATATGAGAACGGGACGGGAAAGCTTCAAATGTCTACTTTCTATACGATACACAAAATCAATATCAGAAATTGCATTTTATTCAGTGCATTATTCGGAAGTGCTTCGAACAGGGAAGTTACCGCTTTGATTACGAAAATGTGATTTTTATTTGAACCGTCCCTTTTGTTTCACACACAGAGCTCAGATGAGTACAAACCATTTCTATGCTCTGGAACTCCGGCCTTACCATGGTGCTTGGGCGAGAGTATCGGGTGCATCCAAAAACTTTGATCGTTCATTTCAGGGGATTGGGATTATAAGTCTTGTTTTAACATAACGAACAGGAGGGAATTCACGGGAACAGAAAAAATTAGCGGTTCATGTGCATTCCAGGCCCCATAACTAAGAGGAGAAACAAGTTACAAAAATTAATTTGACGTAATTCAAAATATCCTAATGATACCAAAGTCCGTATTTTCTGGAAAAGCTAAATTCGGGAAACCCGCCTGAACCCACTTTAGTGCTGAGTGAAACTAAATACTATGGCTTTATGCAAAACGTTTTCCGCCAAAAGTCAACTTGACAACAAAATTACACAGTAAACATTTTTCCTATCAAAACCAGCGAACTTCATTGAGTGTATGCACAATTCCGAAACGACATACCATGGAAACCCACATGGATCTCCTGCAGATCTCATTATTTAAATCCAAGCGCCACTCACCAGAGTCAGTTCAAAGAAATGCGAATCAAATAAACAACGTGTCAGCAATTTTAATTTCCATGAAGCTCAGCTTTTGGAACAAGGCATGAGATTTTATAAACTGTCTGCACAAGAGAGTGGAAAAAATGTGTTAGTTGAGGTTGGGCGTTTCCGTGGGAGTATCAGATTGTAAGATATACGAAATTGTGCCCAGCACACGACTGGGAATTCGCGGACCTGCAGTTCAGTAGTAGATAGGTGCTGCAGCGTGTGCGGAAGTTGTCGCGGTAGTGTTCTGATCGCAATCATTCCTCCCGCATTTATATCATAGTTCCTGACCGGTACATGTGCACTGATGACGGTTCCTAACAAGGGTAGAACTGTCACATCGAGATTACATCTTGACGTAGTATGACGGTTTGTGAACCTCCATGACACGACGAGCTATACAGAATGGCTTATCTCAAGCCGAAGATCCAATCATGCCTGGAAGGTCAATGGGTAGAGGCCTGACGATGTTGCCTCCTGGTCCTCCAAGTCGGGGGTTGATCTGAGTTAGCAGCTCGGTCGGAAAACCGAGTGGAAGAATAATTGATCCAAGTAGATGGGCTTCAACTCAGCCATGCCCTACTTCCTGGCGGTCAGGTTCTTGTCAGAACCAAAGGCTCTGGTTGAGAACCCTAATCGTTCTTCTGTTTAGCGGCTGAACTCCCTAGC